>JARFXV010001267.1:0-197278 GCA_031761425.1 Cosmopolites sordidus
ATATATATATATATATACATATATACATATATATATATATATATATATATATATGTATATATGTATATATATATATATATATATATATATATATATATATATATATATATATATATATATATATATATATATATATATGTATATATATATATATATATATATATATATATATATATATGTATATATATATATATATATATATATATATATATATATATATATATATATATATATATATATATATATATATATATATATATATATATATATATATATATTGCAGCATTCTAGAATATAATTGTAGCCGCTTAATTCTTTTGAGCTCTAGAAACTCATTTCTTGTGGTGAGTTAGTCCACGTTCCTCCATTCTTGACTTATTCTATCATATTGTTTGTCTTTGCTTCTTCCGTTATTCTCTTCCACGTATCTCGGTCCTGTATCTTTTCCCACCATGCTTGTATTTCCAATTTCATTATGTCTTCCCGCACCTGATCCTCTAACCTATGTTTCGATCTCCCCCTTTCTCTCTTAATATATGGTCTCCCAATTGTAATTTTCTTTACTACATTCTTATCTTCCATTCTTCTTATATGACCAAACCAGCAAAGACTTTGCACTTTTATGATCTTCACTATATCTTCTCCTTTCAAAGTGGTTTTTATTTCATTTTTTTTTTTTGAATTTTATTCATCTGCAACTTTCTTTAATCCTCTCTTAAATTTATTATATTTTTCTTACAATGTTTCTTTCGAATATTCGTAACTTTTCCTGTTCCAAACTTGTTAAATTTATTATCACCGCACCATAGGTCACCACCGGTCTAATAGCTGCTTTATATACCTTCATTTTTGTATGTATACCTATGTTTTTGCTTTTCATGATGCTTTTGAATTTATAATAGGCTCTGTGTCCCGCCTGTACTCTGGTATCAATCTCTATGTTTCTGTCGCTGTTACTATTTATTATTATTCCCAAATACTTAAAGTTTTCCACTACTTGAAATTCGTAAGTTCCTATTTTTACTGATCTGGTTGTAACTCTTCTTTCCTTATTTCCATATATTTGCTTTTTTCTTGATTTATTGTCAGGCCTCTTTTCTTTGCTTCTTGTCCAATTTTTGGATTACTTCTTCCAGGCTTATTCTGTCTCTATCTAGCACAGTAAGATCGTCTGCGTATGCAACTACTTATATCGCTGTACTGATGACTGTTCCCGTGAAATTACACTCTTTGATCACTGCATCCAGTGTCAGTATAAACAATGTTGTTGATAGCCTATCTCCCTGTCTCACTCCCAAACTAATATCAAAATCCGCTCCGCTGTTCTAACTACTGCTTGTAAATTTTTCATTGTCATTTCTGTTAGTCTTTTTAGCTTGCCCGGTGTTGTTTTTAGCTAGAAACCTGAGAACACCACATAATAATTTAGCTAAAACCATCTATTTGTGAGAAAATATATTTTCCAAAACAACTTTTTTAAATGGTGTAACACGTTATAATGATTTAATACGTTTATACATTATATGTACATAAAGCTACTCTATCCTTGTATTTAAAATTATATCTGACACTCAATGTTGACTGCAGTATGGTGCATTTTTTGCTTGTTTAGACTTGAAAATGGTGGCTATTTCCTCTTCCAAGCACACGACGATGCTGAAATGAACACCTGGATCTCACGCATCAACGCCCACGCTGACACCACGGCATCTGGCCCATCCAGGTCTCAAACTCTACCCGCCTCTGCGCAGAAGGAAGATCAGAAACGGCGCAGCTTCTTTACTCTTAAAAAACAATAAGTTAATTTAACAATAAAGTAATTATACCGACGTGTAGTTCATGACTGAATTTTGATCGTAGCCTACTTTCGTTTCAGATTTTAACTGAGCTACTTTCATCACTAATCTTAACGCTTTACCTGATGGACGGACCCAAGTCCCATTCTTCGCCCCGTATTTTGTATTAGCATTAATAAGTAATAATATATTTTTCTTGTAGATTGCACATTATTATTATTATAGTAATTTTAAATGTATAGAATCTGATACGATGTGATTGAAGAGGAATAAAAAATAAATGAAGAAAATTAAAGTGCCGAGTAGAAAGAAACACTCCCCGCGAATAGATAGGGTCAGATTTATAATCTTATTAATTATTGGTAGCTAAAAAACAAGGTGTTTCTCTCCACTCGCTGGAATCAAAAAATTAACGGACTGGGGCACAAAAATACTCTCCTCAGCTGTATGCCAGTGTTTAAATAAAATTAAAAGAAAAATGTTTATTCGTGTAGGCATTACAGCCTAGATTTTATCGTCCTTAACCTCCCCATAAACCTCTCCCTTCCCCAAACACACCCCGCTGTATTCGTTTATATCATTGGACGGGAGATTAAGTAAGAAAAATATATACTATTCATTATATAACTGGAATACCTAACGTGTATTTTTTGTGTTACGTTTCTTTTTAAATTTTTTTATTTTTTGTTGCAATAGTTTAATATATATTTAAGGCTTTGCTTAGCAAGGTAAGGTGACAAGTCATTTATGAGGTACATCATTGATTTGTATTTGTAGAGTTATGTCTATTTTACTATGTCTGCTTTTAAAAATGGAGTTATATTAAAATGAATAAATATTGTTTTTGGTACAAAAAAAATCGACTTTTTCTAAGGTTAAGTTTGAGGTGCGTCAAGCACTAGAGTTATTTAGCAACTGAATCTATTTGTATAACTTAACGTAGTTACTAGCTGCCGATTGACCCTGGTCAGCACGCGTTTGGGTCTGTTTTAGGGTTAATCACTCTGGACTCTCTAGAAATGGTCCACGTAGAATACCTCTCACAAGGCATCCGGCATTACCCTGCGTAGTTACTGGTGTAACTAAGGAGATATCCTTAAAGGTTCCACGTTCATTAAAATGCAGTAGACAAATCCAAGTACAAATCGCAAAAAGTAACGCTCCATTCCACTTTTTCTTTGTCTTTCGATTTTATCTCGCTTTTTTATGTGTATAAATCATTCAGAAAACAGAATATATTTGCGTCGGCGTAGCACAGCAAAAGATGAGAGCAGAGTGAAAATTTAAATCGAAAATCGATTTATTTTTCAACGTAATTTCCTTTTGGCTTGGTACGATTTTCCAACTTTTTTTTATGTCTTCTTAAAAGTTAGACTCTACAAAGTAGTTCTCTGTTTCGACGTTGATTTCTCTATTTGATATACATTTCTTTCCAGTGGTTTGTGTATAGTTTATTACGTTTACATCAAATTCAAAACACGATTCAGTTGTTCCTGTAGTACCACACAGTCATATTAGTTTTAATAACTGAACAAATCGTTAGATCATGCGTAAAAAGAAGCTTATCGCAAGTCAAGATATGCAGTAAGATAAATAATAAATATTAGAAACAACACCGGACCAATATTAGATCCTTGTGGAACACCAGATGTTGCAATGTATTCTGCAGGTTTAAAGCCATCATTCGAAACTAATTGCCTCATTTGAATCTAATATGATCTCACTAGTGTTAGATACGAACCATTGAAGCCAAACTGAACAAGCTTTTGTACCAAGACAAAATGATCTAACTGGTCAAATGCCTGTGTAAAATCTATATGGACAACATATATTGCCTTATGTTATCAACTTATGCAGAAATTAAGTGGGTAAAAAGTACTAAATTCGAAATAGTATTAGGTCTACCGGAAAGTTCGTTTTTAGAATAAAACAAAATAATAAATTTTTCATACCTTGAATAAACTTTATTGAATTATATACTTTCCATCACTATTATGACTTCTTGCCAGCGTGATGGCAATTTGTATATCCTATTTTAATAAAATGCCTTATCCCTAGAGACGAAAAATTGAACCAGTGCTTGTCTGATATTTTCTTCGCTTTTGATTTTTTTGCCCTGCAAAAAATTTTGTAAGGACAGAAACAAGTGATAATCGGATGGTGCTAGCTCCGGGGAGTATAGTGGATGTCACAGGATTTCCCAGCCTAGCTCTGTGAGTTTCTGACTAGTCCCCAAAGCAGTATGTGGCCTGGCATTTTTATGAAGTGGTATGATATCCTTCCTATTGAACATTGCTGGCCTCTTTTCTTGAAGTGCTGTTTTTAAATTGCCCAATTGCTGACAGTACCTCTCCGAATTTAACTTTTCGTTGGTTTCAACAGCTCAAAATGTATTGGTCCTCGAATGTGCCACTATATACACAACCTTCTCTTACTCAGGCCCAACTTCGGTTTAGAAGTGGACAGGGAAGGCTTTCCGGATTTACAATATGCCCTTTTGCTCATGATGTCTTCATAGATAACCCACTTTTCATCCCCAGTTATCATCCGGTTTAAGAAGGGTTCGATTTTGTCCCGTGCATGCGGAGATGTGCATATGATCACTGGATCATTCAAATTCTTATCATTTAACTCATGTGGCACCCATATCGAATATTTCCGAATGGCTTGTTGAGTTAAATCAAGCCTTTCCGCAATCTCCGATATTGTCAAAAAAAGTCGATTAAAGATGGTCGTCCAGAGCGTGGCTTATCAGAACGATCGAAATCACCTATTTGAAATGTTTCGAACCATCTTCTGCATGTTCTAGCAGAAACTGTACTTTCACCAAAAAATTTCTCTTTCGCTTTTGTAGCATTTCTTCCTTGTTGGAATTACGTACAAAATACAGTGGCATAAATGAACTTTATCAGTAGCCATGGGTTTCCCTATTGCGTTTCATTTAATACTAACATGAATCATCTTCGTTTTAGTTGATTTGCTAGATCAGTATTATAAATTCAGTGATAAAAAGAGAGAACCAAATATGAGTCAAATGAATATGACTTGTTAAAACTTGTAATCGGGACGGACAGAACTTTTCGGTACACCTTATAGATCTTCCAGGCATAAAACCATGTTGATTCAGAGAAATCGCATTACAAATCAAATTAAAGATCCGATTATATAGATTTACCTCAAATATGTTTGCAAAGTTAGACAGAAGGGATATAGCTCGATAATTATTTATTTCAATCGTGTTCCCACATTTTAATATAGGACATACTCTAGCTTTATTATACCTATCCGAAAATGAACTTTTATTTACAGCCAGTGTTTTAATGGGAGGATTAAAAGCACCCACACAATCTGAACCATGTAGGATGGTACACTGTTCGGACTAGCCGTGTACTGTTTTTTAACTTTTTTGATGCGGTCAATATTTCATCTTTAATAAGATTTTTTAAATTAATATTGGCCAAGATATTATGCATTTCATAATAGTCGCTTGGATCTCCTTGTGGTGGTGTAAATCAGTGGCGGCTCGTGAGGGAGGCCCCTCCTGCATTTATCACAATAAATAATTTTTCAGAGCAAAACACCATATTTTCACCTCCTGTATAGAATTTCAATAGCGCGAGAAGTAAAAAGGAGGAAGGTGAAAGCAAAAAAATCTTCAACAGCGCTATTTTCTTCTACGCCCTCCCACTTTAAAAGCCCACGAGTCGCTACTGGTGTAAATACACTATGAAAGAACTCTGCAAATTTGTCAACTATACCCTGAAGCGAGTCATACACAGTATGTCGGAAAAATAAGTTTTTAAAATTTCTTCAATTGTTTCAAGCTCGGTAAAACTTTTGACCTACAGAAATATTTGAATTGGGGTTTTGAACAATTTTTTTGTCATAGATGGAAAGATCATATATAAGTTTTATAACAAAACTATTTTTATTTGTTCCTTACAATTAAAAAGTTATATCAAATTGAAAATCAATTTTTAAATCTAGTACTGATGACGCGCCGATAGTTCCCGAAAAAAACTCGAGCGCATGTGGCCTCACGATGGTAAAACGAACGCCAATATCGGGTCTGCTCGGAACAATTCAGAAGTTACGCCGAAATTTTCTTTCGAGCCTTTTGTGAAAAGACGTTCCGAAAGAGTCCCGGGTAAATAAAACAATTATCGATCTTAGTCATTGTTCTATAGGTTTAAACTATATATTTCACTGCATTTGTTGGTTTGCTAGCAATATGAAAATATACTTGCTTTTAATTGTTGTTTAGTGTTTTAGTGCTGTTTTCAACGTTATACTCATATTTTTATATAAGATATAGAGGCTCAAAGGTAAGTTCAGAATGAAATATTGAAATTAGATTAGGGTTCCTTTTGTTTCTTGCATTGGTTTTTATAACTTATATTTATATCATTTAATTCATGTCGAGAAAACAAATGAACGTGTCCAATTTGTAGGAAGAAATATTCCCGCGTGTCCGCAAAGAATCTACATGTAGCAACACAACCGAGAATAATAACAATGAGAAAGCCCTACAGGATCGTCTATTTTGTGGGATACGAATAGTAATATTCAAGAAAGCGCGAAAAGATAAGAACAAAATTCGACTATCAATTTGGAAGGTAATAGTATATGAAGTCTTATACTTATGAAAGTTTTACGGGATAATCTAATTTGTAGATGGTTAAAGAGTACAGAAATTTGCGTGATTATAAAAGCTTCCCACTCAAAAAAAAAATTAAAAAATGGATTAGGTGCCTTCTCTTATTTGGGAAATCTATTGCTGGTCATGCATTATAGATAGTTAGCAGCTGGATTTATTCCTATTTGCAAATATTATTAAATTAAGGGTCTGATATGGTGGTTTGTAAAACATGTAAGGCGAAAAATCGCCATCGTTTTAAAAATACTGAAAATCTTAAAGCAATAACACAGTATGGGTGATTTTTTTTTTTTTTAAATATTGTTAATAAAGTTTAGTGTGGTAGTTTGAAGAATCAGTCGGGTTTTAAAAGTATTGCAAACTTCAAACTATTATAACAACAAATATGTATGCAATTTTGGGTAGTGAATGTTTTTATTCTGAATTGATTATTAATTTAATTTACGTGTTATAATCTACTGTAATATATTATTTTAGTTTGGAGAGGTTTTATTATGTATATTTAAAAACATTGCTTCGCTTCTTGAGGAAAAAAATATAGAATTACTGAAACTGCCTTCGGTTGGTTCTGGCATAAAGTTATCACAATCTAAGGTTTTAGAAAGCAAACGAATTGCTGCTTTACATATTCATATAGAATGCGTCATTAGAATAATAAGACAGTTTGATTTTCTCAGACCTCACGCAGTTATAATATGTTGCCTGTGTTATTTATAATATGTTAATCATAATATGTTGCCTTATACAATTATACAATTACGTAAAAAAAAACAAATTTACTTAATGTTCTTGTGTTACTAATGTTTGTTAATGTTAAGTTAACATCAAGTTTTTATAATAAAAATATAATTTAAGTAATTTTAATAATTCAAGTTAATAATTTTAAAATTATAATTTAATATACTAAGTAGAAACCGTTGACAGTACTGACGTGAAAACACTACCATAATGACGTCACAGACTTGACAGCTAAGTGCGGCGTGTTCATAGGCACGTGATTTTTTTGTTATTTTATAAATTTTAATTCAATCATAATTAATTGTAAAAAAATTTAAAGTTTTTCCCATCGATTATCAATATTATTTATGATAAGGTTTTAAAACAAAGTACAAAAATCGATTTTTATTTTTTATTCAAAAACCCGACGGATGAAATAGTTTATGGTGATGATTGCTTATCTCGTACACGTGTGTTCGAGTGGTATAAGCGATTCCAGGACAGTCATGGTGGTTTTGAAGACGACCCAGAGCCAGGGCGGTCAAATAAAAATCGCGATGAGTTGGTGGAAAAAGTCCGTGAAATGATCGCCTACGATGCGAATTCCACGATGAGATGGATAGCGGAGAAATGAAATACGACCAAAAAGTTGATTAACGAAATTTTGATGGAGGGTTTAAACAAACGAAAAAAGAAACAAGTCTGTGTGCTTCAGCATCCTCCGTATTCACCTGATTTATCTCCGCGTGACTATATTCCGTGGAAGGAATGTATTTTGTATGAAAATAATGTTGGTAAAATAAGTAATTGTCTTTCTTCTAATTTATAAAGTTTCGTTATTTTTCCGACATACTATGCATATTATATCTTATGAACTTATTAAGTTATTAAGATTATTCTTATGAACTTATTAAGTAAAAAGTGACTATTTCTATATAACCTTTGGGGTAAACCCACCAAAACGAAGTACTCTATAACAGCTTGAACTTCAATTTTTTTCATGTTTCAGATATGTCAAAACTTGCTTGTGTTACTTCATCATTACTAAGCAAATAAAAGCACGCATCTGAAACGTCATAGCACGCCATCTAACAAATCATACTTAATAAGTATCATAGTCATTTGGTCACACTTAGCACCCGTTTGACTTCAAACCGACAACGTCTTTTGTAATCTCAATTTAAGTGAAGTTGTAAAAAAATATCATACTTATACTGTTAACAACTGACTTTATTTTCGCTTGTTCTAAAAAATACAATAATTAACAAATAAATGTGAAAGTCTTCGATTTTTGCAGTGTTTGTGCTGTGTAGCATCAGTCTCTATTTGAACAAGAAACTGGAAATGAAAAAGTAAAATGAATCTTAAACATTTATATATCAGTAAAAAAAAACTACCTGTAGGGATAACCTTGAGTTTTTGTTCTAAATATAGACAAAAGTAGAGAGAAAAATACTGAAATTAGAATCAAACCGAGGATAGCCAAAAATTTGCGTTTTTTCGGATCACCTTTACCTCTGGCAGCTTCAGTCATCAGAATCATACCTAAAACTACAGCTCCATCTAGTTAAATATATATAAGGAATCAACACTAAACGAGTTTTTCAACAAATAAAGTTCTCAATTATTAAAAAAAAAGGATACTCAGCCCCATAATAATATAAGTCTCCAAAACAAACTGCCCTTGTGAACTTCCATGAATATAAGCAACTTGTCCTTGTTGGTTTTTATGTACAAAAGGGGGCCCTCTTATGTGATTCCACATCTGACCTGATGTCATTGCAAAACAAAAGAACAGAGCCCACACGCCCCACATAGTTTTGTTGTACAGAAAATCTAAATTATTCCTTCTGAGATAAAGGAATCCACCAACAAAGGAAAACAAAATAATCACAGCCAATGTTCCAGAATAATTTGGTGGACGGAATACACGAATCTAAGAAACAGGCCAGAATTATATAATTACAAAATAAAACTTAATCTTACATACCTGAATATCTGTACGTTCATTGATCCATCTTGCTATGGCTTCAGCGCCAAAACCAATTCTTTGAATATCCATAGTATCAGCAGCTTTAGGTTTACCTTTCGGAGGGAAATGAATGAAAACTGGAGCAGTATTTAACCTCAACTAATGACCAAAAAACAAATTAAATACACCAAAATATTATTTATAATCATACCATTTGAAACACTTCTGATCCTTCATCAAAATCAACCATCCCAAAGAATATTTTATTGGAGTAACTTTGAGAGTACCTGAATGAGTTTGCTACAATCGTATATTCATCACTGGCTTGTCTAAAGGTTTAACATTAGAATGATTGAACTTAATCTGCTTCAAAATTACATACCTACAAATTGCACATTGTCTCTGTGGGGCTAAAGCGGTAAACATTACAATGACAGAGTAGTTCCTTGGTGTGGCTTTAACAAAATCTCGAAACTTATTGGCATTGAATCTTAAAACAGATTTCTTACTTGCTAAATCTGTAAGTTGTTGAACTCTTTCAGCTAAAGAGGTGCCCTACAAAATAAACACGTTTTCCTAAATATTCAAGATATTTCCGGAAAAGTTACCGGTTTTCTGGCTTGGCTGTTTACATACAATATAATGGAAAATATTACTAATATAGTAAAAAGTAATTTCCTCATTCTTAAGGTTTTATATAAATATTGAATGCGAAATACTGCCTAATGTACTGATCAAATTAATATTTATCAAAAAAAAATAGACACGATATTCTGTCAACGTGTCCTACTCGAATTGGAAGTTGTCAAAAATAATCAATCACATAACCTTAATTTTGTTTTTTTAATTAAAAAATATTTTTGACAGGGTATGAATAATGGTTCTGTATATTGAAATGAAATCATAAAAGAATAAATAAATAATATATAAAGTTTAATTACTAACCAGTTTTCAAAACCAGACCGTCGCATAATAATTATTGCTAGTAAAAAGAAAAATATAATTTAAAAATATATAAAATAAACTTATGTACCATGAAATCTACAAAAAATATAATGTTGAATCAAGTCCGAAACAAACGATTATAATTGTACTAGTCTACCACATATTTTATGTTAAAGTTTAGCTAACATTATTAAATAGTTATTGCTTCTATGAACGAATATTAAGATTCTTTGGCCACCTTGAATGCAGGGAAGGCAATAATCTGGAAAGCCTGGTGGTTCAAGGATGGATGGGGATTTTAGATCACGCGGAAGGCCTCCAAAAAGATGGCCAGACCAAATTAAAGACCTAACCAGTACATCTTTCCAATGTGCAATCAAGGAAACCATAACTAGAGAACTTGCCTTCGAGACAAGTTCTTTGAAGAAGGCAAGCCTCGGAAGAGGCAAGTTCTTGGGAAAATAGAATACATATATTTAATTATTTTAATACATATTAATTACACAGCAAACGTCATATATATGTGTATATATATATATATATATATATATATATATATATATATATATATATATATATATATATATATATATATATATATAACCAGATTGAATTGAAGAAACCAGATTGACAGATGATAATACCTTGGAACTACAGACTTGTGTTGCTTTCGCTGTCTCAAGAAACATTCTTGGTTCTATAACAAATGTCCAGCCAGTAAATAATCGACTTATGACACTATCCCTCAAGTGTGCTAACAAAAACTATACATTAATCAATGCACACCTCTCAGTTAATGAAGAAAATAAATCTAATCCTGAAAAAGTAAATAAGTCCTGGGAAATTCTGGAAAAGACTATCTCTACAATTCCCTCTAACCATGTAAAAATCCTATTGGGTGATTTCAACGCCCAGCTAGGGAAAGAAAAAATGTACAGGAAAACAGTCGGCAATTTGCCCGCTCATAAATGGACTAACCATAATGGTAGAAGATTGGTTGAACTATGTTCGCAGTTTAATCTAAAAATAATGTCAACTCATTTTAAGAAGAAAATATCAAAACAAAAGACCTGGAGGTGCCCAAACACGTACATGGGTGAATTTCAAATTGATCATGTTGCCATTTCGTACCCCAATTATAAAGAGATTTTCAATGTTCAAGTCAGGAAAGGAGCAAATATAGACACGGATCACTACTTGACTAGAATCAAACTTAGCTTAAAACCTCGAAAACTTATTCAAAAGAGGCTGCTAATACCAAAGTTTGACCCAACGAAAATAAAACCAGCCCTAACAGAAGAGCTTGATAAACAACCAGCACAGAACTGACAAGAATGAGCAGACAAGATCAGCAAATATTACACAAAGTGAAATTCAGGATAGAGGCTGTTTCAGACACAAGGTTAACGTTTGGAAGGTTGGCCAGAGAGAAAAATGTAGGAAGACTGGAATAACTTGGTCTGACGAAAGGAAAAGTATGGGCACAAAGGAAGGCTAACAACAAACGCCTGTAATTGTACTTCGCGTGGTCCATTAGGGCCCATACGTGAATAATAATAGTAATAATATATACATATATATATACATATATATATATATATATATATATATATATATATATATATATATATATATATATATATATATATATATATATATATATATATACATATTATTTACTTCTTTGGACTGCGTCCAATGAGACAACAGTAAACAGAAGTTATACACCCCCGACCGTTGGGTTCCACAATCTTATGTGGAACGCACAACAACCTACGTCTCCGCCATAATGAACATTGGTTAGTTCCTTAGCCCCAACCATCCCTTACATTGGAGGGCACATGTTGCGTCCGTTGGTGGTTAAACATCAAGGCACCGACACATGCTCTCTCGCCAAGAACAGGGAGTCCCTCTTCCAATGATGTCACAGACTTTCGTCTGTTCCCTGATCCATGCGCAGGACTTTCTGGTTTCGTCTTATATATTGGAGGAGTAAAGCGATTGAAATGGACATGGGCAGGATATATACCGTGGCGATGGGATGACAGATGGACCAAGGCAATCCTGGACTGGATACGGCTTGATCGCAATATATATATATATATATATATATATATATATATATATATATATATATATATATATATATATATATATATATATATATATATATATATATATATATATATTTATTGTTTGGTAGTATGTCACTGTCAGTAAAAGATATTATCAATGTAAGTATTATTGACACATACAAAATATATTTACTTACTATCTTTTGGAGTATTTATAGAAATTAATAAAAATTAATTTTCGATTGGTAGATTGGTTTTGAAAACAGGAAGAGAAGACCTCCAAACGTTAACGTTTAATAGTTTATATTTATTTTCGAAAATTTTGTATTTGTTAGACAAATTTATTACAAAAAAAGAATCAATGAGAAATTGGTATCTGTTTTGTTTTATACCCAGTGATTCTTTTATTTACATAAGAATAGATATTCTTCATATTTTTTTCTTTCAGATCGTAGCGAAAAAATTTTAAAAAAAAATCCATTTTAAAACAGATTATGAATTTTCTGCCTTACCTTTTCATCATTGATTTAGTTTTTATAAATTGTTAAATTTTATAGTACAGTGTAGTCATTATACAGTAACGGAAAAACTGTTTTACCTTATTTAAACTTCACTAAATAATAGTTTATGAAATAACCATTTTGAATCGGAAAAAAAGGTGTATGAACTAAAAATGGCCAAAAAAAACCTTCAGTATTTTGTTCTGATTCCATTATTATCTATGATAATAAGCCTCCACTCGTCTAGTTTTTTAACATCATATGATCTATTTGTCCATTTTGAGCTTTTCAAATTTTTCAATCTACTAAATGCCATAGGTTCTCAATAGGATTAATATCCCGTGATTGGGAAGGTATAATCAACCTTCTTCTGACATTAGAAAGACCTCTCTCCTAACACTCACCGTGTGCTTCGGGTCGTTGTCTTGCTGGAATCTGAAAACATCTTTGGTACCTAAATTCGAAGAGGTTTCTCGCAGTATATCCACATTCCGATCGCATTTGGGATGCCAGGAATGATTATTGAATTTTCAGTCTCAGACCCAGAATAAACTATCATCAGTTTAATATCTGGGAAGCTATTAAACTGATGACAGCTTAGGGAGGGATAGGGAAGGAAATAAAAAGCAGAAGAGGTAAACAGGCATTAAGAGGTAGATAGGCATATGATTAAAAATGAGGACTAATAAATTAAATGCTTTATTTACATGTACGATGACACACAACACTTAAAAGTATAAAAATAACAGCTTATTTACTAATTTTCCAAAAACACAACTTTGAATCATCTCCAATACAAACTAACGGGTAACGATAATGCCACTCTACATTAGTTGGTAATGATACAGCGACATTAAGCTTTATATTCTGAGTTATGGTACGAAGTACTTTCAGAGACCCTTCAAGACTATTAACAGCAGCTAAGTGTTCTCCCTGCGGTGAAAACTTAATGTATCCTCCATTTTCGGAAAAAATAATACTGCTTTGTTGTGGCAAACTAATAAAAGAACAAATAAATGTATTAATATAAGTTATACATCACGCAATATGATAAAATTTTACCAGGGTTTTGCTAAATCCCATAGTAGTAACTCTCCTAGTTGCAGTGAGCCTAGAACCAGGACATCTGATGTTGACCAGTCAGCCGAAGTTAATGATTTCTCAAAATCTATAGATAAAATTGGAGCTTCTGTTTCCACATTATACAATTTCATAAGCCCTGAAAAACGACAGATGATTGTTGTTCTCTACACATATTTGAAAATAGATACCGATTTTTTCTGCAATTAGTAACTTTCCAGAATCTGATCTATTCCAGGAAATAGCCATTGCTGGAGAACATAAAGAAAATGTAGTTTTTAATTTATATCCATTGCAGTACCATATTTTGACTGTGTTGTCATCACTTGCTGAAGCTAGATACACATTATCTGCATCAAAGGCAACACAGTTGATATAACTAGTATGGCCACTTAATACCTACAAGATTGTCATTTTAATTCAAGATTTTTCAAAACAAACCTCTTTGGCAATTTTTGGACGTGAATAATCAGAAATAATAATAGAATGACTCTGCTATTTCAAGATTTTAGTAGTGAAACAGTGCCAAGTCTTTTTAATCTGATGCCCTCTGATATCTATTGAAGACAAGATTTGGATATATATTAACAATATAAAAGAAGTCTTCAGAATTACAATGATAAAATATAAAAAAATAAAGCTTATGATATATCGAATGAGCAGTAAATATGGTAATTAAAAATACATTCTAC
The DNA here is from genome assembly GCA_031761425.1 of Cosmopolites sordidus. Taxonomy (NCBI): domain Eukaryota; kingdom Metazoa; phylum Arthropoda; class Insecta; order Coleoptera; family Curculionidae; genus Cosmopolites; species Cosmopolites sordidus. The sequence continues at coordinate 14,435 of JARFXV010001267.1, forward strand.
AAACTAGAAGATATTTGCTAACCAGCAGTGATCCCTATAAGAGAGGAAGAGCAAAGTGCAAATAAGAACCATATTAGACATTTCATGAGTTTAAAATGTATAACAATGCCATTAATGCTGTTTTCCTGTCAGCATTGGTTTAAACATTTTAAGAATGGTGATTTCAATCTTTTCGAGGGTATACAATTTAGAAGATCTGTTGAATTTAATAAGGATCTGTTGATTAAAATTGAAGCTCATCTCAAATAAATCCATTTTCCAAACATCTAGGAATTAGCCATAAACCTTAAATCTGCAAATACAGTCCACACTACAGCTATCAAAACTGCACTTGAAGAATATTTTACTTCAAAATCACCCTCATTTTACAAAAAAAAAAAGGAATAGAAAGTTTGTTAGAGAGTTGGGCAAAGACATTACTTATGGGTTTTTAGACTGTAGTTAGTTTGATCATAACTTCAAAGAGTTAAAGTTACCAAAAATGCATGGTAAGAAACTGTAAATGAGCGATTTGATGTTACAGCTCCCATACAAAAACATACTATTAACATAACTGGCATTTTGAAATATTTACTTACTCTGCATGTATTATCATCTTGCATGTTACTTTCAAAAACTCTTATCTTATAATCGGCAGCACCAGCTGCAAAAACTACTTTATTGGGCAACGTTACAAATGATGTATTTGGAGAAATACTGAGAGCTGTACATCTACTGGGATGAATAAATTCGTAAAGTTTATTCACATCAATTTTTTCCTAAAGAAAAAACAAATTTATAAACAAATTCAATCTGATTTCTAACTGAAATTTACCTTAAATGATAGAATAACTAATAGAATTTTATTTTCAAATGCTAGAAGCATCACATCTTTGATCCATTCAAATGGTGAACATAAAATTTGATAAATTTGCCCATAATCGCTAAAATCCTTTACAAATGTCGGTTCAACTTGATGTTTTCTTACAGGTTGTAGATAATCCATTTGCATTAAATCGTGTTTCATTATAACTTCTTTTAAATTAAAATATGCCGCTCAAATTTTTCGAAGTTTAAAAGGTTACTTTTAAACTTTCGAACTGTAAACTTTTTTGAATTTAGGATTGTCGAATTTGCCTTTTAATACTCGAGTGTATAAACTGATACAAATAATTTTCTCGAATCATAATGTAGCCAAATGACTTTTTAAGACCTTGGTTTTTTCTTGCCAAAATCAGCTGTATGTCATTAGTGTCAAAATAAAATTTGTATGCAAGATTTTGTCAAATTTGTTTTTGTTTAAGTGCAGAAAAAATTTTTGAAAAAGTGAAATAACAAAATTTCCAAATTTTAATGGCTCGTAATGAATAAATCATTTTCATTATATGATAGTGTAGTTTCCTTGTAATAATGAAGTACACAATGGAATTAACCTTCAAAAACAATGTACATTATGACTTTTCCAAAACGGGAATTTTACAGCTAAGTGATACAATGATTAAGAACTACTCATAATATGTGGGAAGAGCAATCGATGGGGTCTCAAACATTAGAAATTCTCCGACAAGGAGTGTGGGCTTCTATAACAGGGGGATGGTTTTATGATCCCAGCCAAAATGTATTCTGTAATACATTTCATTTATATGTGTGGTTGTTTTTATTGTGTCTTCCTTTTGGCTTTTATGTGGTAAGACTTTAATTTATTGTACTCAAATATTTTGTTTTAAATAGAAACATAAAACTAATTCTTATCCAATATTTTATATCAATCATTATGACCTATTTTTATGATTTGCTAATACCTATGACAAGTTTTTGTTTTTAGTATTCTCCCCCAAGCAAATTTATTTGGTATATATATTGTAGTATGGTAGGAATTGTACTAGGAGCTATCAAATTTGGAAACTATTTTCTACATTATATATATGATACAAAAGAATGTATTCAGGAAGTAATAGATATGGATGCAATGGGCAAAAGGTAATATTGCTTTACAAATATTTTAAAGTAAGGTTGCTACTTGCCTGTTTTTTTATATTATTTCAGGGGTGATGAAGGACTAGAGCTTAGAGATTTATCAAAGAGGGCTCCTAGAATTCTTCGTGTAGGAAAACTTTCATTTTTAACTAGGTCAGTTTTCTAGCAATTAATTTTTTTTTTTTTTATGATATTATAATACATTTTCAGAGATGATGATGAAATTGATATTCAAGAATTGTCAAGAAATGGTGCTAAAATAATTCATTTGGGAGGTATTGAAATATATGCTGGGTATGTTAGGTTTAGTATTAAGTAACATTTTTATTACTTGTTTCTTTTATTTTAAATTCAATGGAATTAGCTATAAATCATATTAAAACATAATCTTTGGAATTTATTGGGGTATAAGGGAGATTTGTAAAGTTCGTGTTTTTTTTTTAATTAAATCTTTTTTTTTTAATTTAATTTTAGAAAGCAAAGACTGTTTCATTCTTTGATTTAAAGGTATTTATCTGTAAGGTTTCTGGAGCTGCAGATACATAATTTCTAGCACTTCTACACAACAAGTGTCTCAATGAGGGAATATAGTGGAAGTTGGATAGTGTAATTTGGCTTGTTGATGGATGTAGTTGAAGTTTATTTATGTCGAGTTCTTGGAGTTTTTCTTTAGTTACAAAATAATATGCTTTGCTTGAAGGTGGCTAAGATATATGTTCAACCAGGCATTTTTGGTACTGCTTGGTATACATTCAGTTCTATCAATCTTTGTTGAAAAATACTGAGTGACATAAATAATTTAAATATAAATTTTACTAAATCATGACAAGGAAGCATAAATGTTTTTTTGTATATTATATATATATATATATATATATATATATATATATATATATATATATATATATATATATATATATATATATATATATATATATATATATATATATATATATATATATATATATATATATATATATATATATTTATATAGTTTTTGTGTATATTAATCTATTTTAGGATGTACAGGGTGTAAGGAGAAGTACGTTCGTAAATTTAACTGATTCTTTACAATTTTTTGAACAGAAAATTTTCTTAAAATATGCCTCCAAAATACAGGCAATTCCGCGGTAAACAGGTTGAATTTTCTTAACAATGGCGACGCCTATTATCATCTTGTTTATTACGATCTATCGAGATTCAGTTTTTGTTGCATTGCTCTCTTAAGGGCCGAAATCTCTTTAGACGCTTCAAAATGAGTCATTTTTCAGAAGTGTTTTTAAAGGTGATAAAATAATTTTATCATTTTAAAGTTTTAACATCATTTTATATTTGACCTTTGAAGAGTATAAAATTATTACTATTATTGTTATTTTTTTTTATAAAATAAGGGCTGAGTATTTTTTTTTCATGCGTCTCCGGCGGGAGGTCCAAAAGTACTTCACTCATCACTCTTTTTCTATTCATTTGAAACACAAACATTTCTTTCTGTTTCTGATATATGCATGGGAAGGATAAACCTATAAAACTATAAAAAGGTATTAAATTAAAAATTAAGTAAGCTTTAAAACAAAAAATGTTCAAAATTTGTACTATTTTTTCGAAATTTTTATCCCAAAATGTAGTTTATTTACACGAAATCTTTAAAACCATAGATATATCCTTCCGATAATGGTATAGAGAAAAGCCTCCTAAAATTTCAACCAAATCGATCAGTAACTTTTTGAGTTACAAAACGAGCAGTTTTTGAAAAAACTGTTTCGAGATAATCGCATTTAAAGATACAATACGATAAAACGATTAGTTTTAGTAACTTACCGATGAATCAGCGATTTCAGGTGCATATAATGGACCTCAGCCTCTTCGAAAAACGTGTTTTTTTTTCAACCTGCTGCTGTTTTCGGACTATACGAGCTGCTTTTGTCTCGGAAAGACTCCTCCGGTTTTCTCGTTATTCGCGCCTCATCGCTGGTTTCAGCGAAAACTTTGGCATATGTGCCAATAATTATACTTGCACTATACACACAAATATACTTGCACTATCATTTGTAGTTGGCCCGAAACTTTCTCCTTGTTTATCAGTAAATTGATTACATTGATAATATCTTTTTGTAGATTTTTTTCGAGCGATATTAAATAAGAACATAAAAAAGATATCTTAATAATAATATAAAAAGCATTGGAATGTCTGCACATCATATTAAAAACAATCATTTTATAGATATAAACAATATTAAATTATTATATTCAGAAAAGAAAAGTAAAAAATTATACCTACTAGAAATACTGGAAATAAAAATATCCTTAAGAAATAGTCATATAATTACCACGAATGATCAGCTAAATTTCCAAAACACCTCAGTAATAGATAAGATCATACTGAAATTGAATAGCCCGGTTTTTACCTGCCGATATTTACAGCTCAGCGTCTAAGATTTGGATGTGCAGTAGGCTAACGGCCTAACATGCATTCGTCGTGCTAACATAGGTTAAGTGTACTGTACATGCGCAGAACTCTTCGTTCACTCACTCTTTCGTTTGCGCATCTCAGAGGCCATCTCAAGATGCCGATTAAACTGTCTGGATCGCGATATGCGGGCTCCGGCGCGATCGACTGTATGTGCGATAACTCCATAAATTTTTAATATTTTTATTTTTCCCCTTTCCAGTGTACTCTCAATATATTATATTTTCGAAATATGAAAAAAAATCGATTTTTTTTCATTTCTAAATGAATTTCCCCCCTTAAGGTATTTTTGGAAAGAAAATATAATATTTTTATAGTTATTTATTCCATACGTTTCCGCATGCATTTGGTTTGTTTTGTTACAAAAAAAGGAAAACTTACACATTATTGTCGTTTAATGCCAAAGTTGAAATTACTATGACTAATTTTTCACACTATAAAACTTTCTAAATGATTCATGTCACATTAAGAAACACATGATTAATTGTTTTCGTTAAATTAACTGTTCAAAATGGGCACCATCCCATTCCTGGTGAAAGAATCTTCGTTGGTTGATAAAATATTGAACAAAAAATTTCGATTTCTTTGGTTATGACCAATAAACCATTCACAATATTTTTGTCTGAGGGAAAAATCAGTGGCTAAAAATCAAAGAGTGCTTGTAGGGCATTATTCTTAATTAAAATAAAATGTTCTAACAATTTTCATTACTTTATTTCTAGTTTATTTGTTAAATAATAACTAATATTCGTCAAATGTGCTTTTTTACATATTTTCTTAAAATTTAATTTCTTATAACTTATAACTATAACTATATCGATTGGTGATTTAATAACTTTGATTTTTTTGAGAACCTTTGGGTTTTTGACCCTTTTATAAGTAACTTTTTTTTCGAAATACTTTCCCTTCTATACAAACGTCGTTTTCTTATAAGACAAAACAAACACGGGATTTTTGAGATTTTTTATTTTTCAATATAGTCTTGAATCTTTCAATTCAGTACATTTAGACCAACAACATTCCACCTTTTTAATATCCTCAGTATAATACAATTTGTCCATCTCTGCAAAATAAGCGATTGTCTCAGCTTTGACCTTCATTTTAAAGTGAATCTTCGTCCAGCGAGCCATTTCTTCAGGTTTGGGAAGGGGAGTAATCGCTGGGACTCAAATCCGGTGAATATGGCACATGTGTGAACACTTCAAAATGTAAGTCACGGAGTTTTGCTGCAACAAACGGAGTCGTGGAGAAGGAGCACTGTTTTTAGTTAGATGTGTACAATGCTTCACTTGGTTCAGTTCCGAAGCATTATACTCCCTGGAGTTGTCTGAGCATCACATCACGAGAATCTCAGAAAATCATAGCTATGACCGTTCAAGCAGATAGCTGCTTCATCTCGAACAGCTCAATGGGGTTTATATAACTTTAACACGTCCACGCAGGGGCGACCCACCAGTGGATCGCAACCTTGATGTTTATTTGGCAAGGCGACCCATCGGTGCGTCGCTTAGGTAATAACCTAAGCGACCCACCGATGGGTCGCCAGATAGCAAATATGCTATCTGGCGTCTCGCCGTCACCGCTCCTTTATAGTGTCTTTACATTTAAGCCGTCAAGAGTTAAATCACTTGCTGTGATTGATCCGCTCTCCAGACATGTTCGTATGGTAAATATCGACGCAGGACAAATATTTTTACAACTCTGTATAGATGGGGTTAAATTCATATAATGGTTTCAATAAAATAACAAATAATTTCCAACGTTTTTATTAAAGTATTTATTAATAATAATAACTATATTTGTTTTGAATGTAACATATTAAAACATTCTAAGCATAAAGAAGTTGACTGTTATTACAATCTTGACAGAATGTTGTTACCTTTTTTTTCTTCGTATCTGCAACGTTTTCGGACTTTTCTAGCTTGGCCCCCGTATTTACCCAAAGTATGAATCCTGCTGGGGTTGTTGTTATTACTGGAGGGGTGCCTTCATTCAAGAGACTGTATATTAATTTCTGTTGAAATTGTAGAATTGAACAACGATTATTATTATTAAATTTATTTTGTACTACCCATGGATTTATTATCATGCTTCCAAATATTATTTCCATTGCGGTCTTTCTGCACCACTTTATTGTTTTTCGCAATTTCGTGTAATAAAACGCCATTTGATTTGAGATGTCTACCCCTTTTTTTATTGTTTTTACCTGTTTCTACAATTTTAGATTAGATGATTTTTACATGTTGTGAGCATAAAAGGTCTTTTATCTACCTAGTTCAAAATTTTGATTGAATTTTGAATTTGAATTTTGACTGATTGAAATTTTAAGGCAAGCTTGTGTAGATTTGATCATAAATTTATGGTAATTCTACGCCCTGTATTCAAAAGATTTTGCATTAATTTCATCATTATTGCATGGAATTGCTCTTTCTCGTCCTCAGCATCACCTTTTCGTAAAAATCAGGTAATCAATTTCGTAATCAGGGTCGGAGTCTGAGTCATCAACCATAGATTCATTATCCGAACTATCAAAGTAGTGACTATCTGATTGCCCTGATTGAGTGTTAACTGGATCACATTCACTATTTATATATTTTTTTTTTTTGGCTTTTTCGCCACGATCTGGAACTCAAAAAATATCAAAAATATCTGTTCTTATGTAAATAAACACTGAGTAAAAAACAAAAAAAAAACAAACGGAGACAAAATAGATACAAACTTTTGAACGTGAACGTTTCGGGAGGTCTTCTCCCGTTTTCAAAACGAATCTAAAAAATAAATTATATTAATTTCTATATATATAATGAAAAGCTAGGAAGTAAATATATTTTGTGAATGTCAATGATACTTACATTGACAATAATTGTTTTTAATGACAGTGACATACTACCAAAAAAATATATAGGTGAAGTTTAGTGTGTGATTATTGTGTATTGAAATACTTAAACGTTTTTAATTGTATTCTTTAGAATCGGGAACCATATTGAATTTAAATCTACCGAAGGCATAGCAATACAGTTATTTTTATTTAAATTAATTATAGCAGTTTTTTTTAATCTTCTGTATTTTGTTACCGATTCTTTTAATACCGTTTTGGAATTATTCCAATTGATTTTATGTTCCGATTCTGATGCGTGTTGAAAAATTCTAGATTTATTAAAATCGCCCTTTCTAAGAAGGTTTTTATGTTCTTTTATTCTAACATCTAACGGACTAGATGTCTCATATATAAAAATTGCCACATTCGCTGATAATTTTATAAACTACATTTTTGGTATTCTGTTTTGTGTTTGGTTTAGTTTTTGGTTAATATAGATCTAAGAGTATTTTTTGTTTTAAATGTCGTTCTTATGTTGTATTTATTTCCTACTCTTTTAATTGTGTCAGAAATACCGCGGATGTAAGGAATTGTGAGGTTAAATGTTTCAGAGTTATTATTATTGTTATTAATAAGTTGTCTGTTTTGTCTGGTATCAACAGTTTTAAAAGATTTATCTATGCATTTTTTGGGTAATTGTTTTTTATTAAAATGTCTTGTGATTTCTTTCTTGTTGTAGTGTATACTGTCGGTACAAACAAGTTTTGCTCTGTCATATAAACTTTTAATTACTCCTATTTTGACTGATTTTGAGTGATTGGAAAATAAATTGAGATACCTATCTGTGTTTCTAGGTTTTTTTTATCATTAAAGTGTCGAGGAATGGTAATTTATTCTCCCTCTCCATCTCTAAAGTAAACTTAATTGTAGGCTCTCGAGAATTAATATCTTGTAAAAAAAAGTACTTAGATCATCAATGCTATTTTTCCATATAACAAAAATATCATCAACATATCTAAGCCATATTATTGGCTTTTTAAGAGATTTACTTAATATGTCATTCTCGAGTTCCTCCATAAAGATATTACTCATCAAAGGAGAAAGAGAATAATCCATTGCTATTCCGAAATTTTGTTGATAATCATTTTCTAATTGAAAATATGTGGTTTTTAAGCATAGAGTTAATAATTCCAAAATTATATGTATGTTTAGTTTAGTGCGGTCTTTTAATGTTGGGTCATGTTCTAATCTCTTTCTAATTATTAAAAGTGATTTATGAACTGGTACATTAGTAAATAAACTCACCACGTCAAAACTAACCATTAAACTTTGGTTTGTATTTTTAATGTTTAACGTTAACGTTCAAAAGTTTGTATTTATTTTCGAAAATCTTTGAATTTTTAAAAATTTTTTCGTTAGGCAAATTTATTACAGGAAAAGAATCACTGATAAATTTGTTTCCGTTTATTTTTTACTCAGTGATTCTTTATTTATATAAGAACAGATATTTTTGATATTTTTTGAGTTATAGATCGAGGCGAAAACCCAAAAAAAAAGAAAAAATATATGAACACGCCACAATCATTTACATTCACATTCAGACATCACATTCACTACTGTTCTTAGCCCGCTTTTCCTAAAAAGAAGATACATCCATGTTACTAATTTATTTACACAACTACGTAATGACAACGAATAATAGCTGTAAATATTTCCCGCGCTTTTTCTACAGTCAGATCGACAAAGTTTATTGCACTGAACGAGCTCTACGCGGGCTTGTGTAATTTAAAATAGCGACCCACCGGCGCATCGCCCCATTCAAGTTAATATACTGTATTCAAAAATAGTTTCGTAAATGGTTTACCAAAGATACCAAGTGTTAACGATTCTTATTTTTTTATATAAAAAATCACGGTTAATTTGGGAGAAAGGTAAAAAATGGTTTATTATTCAAAGTATGCGCTATCGCTAGCTGCATATTTTTCTCATGTCTCTGGTAACTTGTGGATGCCCTTCCAGAAAAACCGTACATCTTTTGAGGTAGTCCAATCATCATGACATTTTCGACATCTCCGTAATTGTGGAAGTGGTTCATGGAAAATGCATGAGACATCGATGAAAACAAATGGTAGTCGGAAGGGGCAAGTTTGGTGCGTATGGTGGGTGTGGTAAGAGTTCCCAGCCAAGAGCCGCTTTAGCAGTGTGTGATGGGGCGTTGTCGTGCTGCAAAATCGCTTTTCCGCGTCTTGTTAGCCCATTCTGATCGCTTTTCGATCAATGCATGGTTCAAATTAATCCTTTGTTGACGGTAGTGAACGATATTAACTGTTTCACCTGTATATTATAGGTTTCACCATATTAACTAGTACACTTCACTCTTCTGATCTCATCAAATGCACAGCATTGTCTTCTTTCCTAAGCGATTTGGTCTTGCGGTCGATGTTGATGGTTGTCCTGGGTCAGCCCACGATTTTCTGCGTTTTGGATTCTCGAAATATATCAATTTTTCATCTCTAGTCACATTCTAGCCTGTCGTTGAGCTGATGTGGTACCCATTTTCCTGTCTTCTGGATCTTTCCCATGGCATGGAGACGATCGCAAATGGTTCGGCGACCAATTTAACCTCTCTTCCATTTGTTATTGAGTTTTCATATCGTCTTCTTCCAACAATCCTTGCAATTCAGCATATTCCAATTTTTCTGTTGACCTGCGCGTTCTTTGCTTTATAAGTTGAAATCACCCCTTTGAAATCGTCTAAACTAACGTCCACAAACATCTTGCGTTGGGACATTGTCACCGCAAGTTTCCACAAGTATACGGCTTTTGCTCGCGTTTTTCTTTTGATTGAACAAGAAAAGCAGAACTGCCGCAAATGTTCTTTTTTGGGTCGAAACTCGATATGTGTACCACACAAAAAAATATGACGCTAACTCGAAATCGTTTAAATATAAATAACGTTTTGAAAGGTACTGTCGTAGCAACAAAATGACATAAGATGTCGGAGACTGTGAACGGATTCTTATTTCCAGCGCCATATCTCAAAAAATTGTTGAATTGCTAACCGCCTCACCTGGTATATACCATATATATATATATATATATATATATATATATATATATATATATATATATATATATATATATATATATATATATATATATATCAAAAAGTACTTACACCTACAGATATAGTGAGTGTCAAAAAATTGTTTTTTCATGTACTTTACTTTTTCGATATGTTTTACCAATTGAAAAGATTTGAAATATCAGAACATATATTATAGCAGTGGCGGTACGTGGGTTTTTAAAGTGGGAGGGCGTAGAAGAAAGTAATGCTGCTGAAATTTTCTTTTTGCTTTCCCCTTCGTCCTTTTTACTTTTCGTGCTGTTGAAACCCTATACAGGAAGTAAAATATGCTGTTTTGCTGTGAAAAATTGTTTATTGTGATAAATGCTGGAGGGGCAGCGCCCCAACGCCCTCCCCCACGAGCCGCCACTACATTAGAGATTGGATATGAGACTAAATGTTAAGTGTCTTTGTAGAGGTGTGTATGAATGTTTTATTTTTTGATTTGTCAGAGCTGATGAGACCATTGAATTGAAGGAACTTCGAGCAAAGAATGCAGAAGAAGCTGCAGCGATCAAATCATTAATCGCCCATGCCAAGATAGTTCATAGTATGGATAGTATGGAATCGATCGATCTTCTTCCTAATTTGGATATTTTAGAAAGAGTTGGACTGCCCCCGGCAAGTAGAATAGGTGAGTTTATCTGAATAACCATAGACCCAAATAAAAATGATTGTATTTGTATTGTCTTGTTACAGACTTAAAAGCAGAAGTTCATAGAAAGAATTCATCGGGGAGCAGTGATTCCGACTTAGTTGAAGCAGTAATTGAAGCACATAAACGACAAAATGATCTCTCCTCCAGAGATGATAGGAAAATTCATCAAAGGTCTGAACCAGAAGAATTTGTTTCGGTAAATAATGAGAAGGAGCCATCTATAGGAAAATTGTATCCTCAAGGTGAGAATCATTATTTTGCACCAGATAAACATACATATATTAATAGACTACTAATAAATTTTAAGATCTATTCTTTTATTGGAACCTTTGGTGTGAAATACTAAACTTGAAGAGACCTTTTTTTGTGGTAAACCTCTTCAAGTTTAGTAAGTTTTAAGATTTTAAATGCGTTTTTTTTTTGGTTTGGTTTTCACAGGGTGCAAGGGAAAGTACTTTCACAAATTTAACTGACGGTTCTCCCATGTCATTTTAAAGAAAAAAGTTCCTTACAAGGATCAAAAACCGTTACTAAATCATCAAAGAGATGTGATAAGAATTAACATTTTAAGCAAATATGTGTAAAAGCATATTTGGCTTCAAGCATTCATATTAATTGATTATTTAAATTATTGATTGATTTATCCGTTACTTTGTGATAGTTCATTTTTAAACTGAATAAAACATTTCTTATACTTTGTTAACTACTCCTTTTATTTTTAACTTTGTATGACTATGTTTCGTAAAACAATGTTACATTTATTTTTTTTCTTTATTTGGGTTTTTCGCCACGATCTAAAAAATCAATAATAATAATAATAATAATAAAAAAGAAAAAATATATGAACACGCCACAATCATTCAGACATTACTTAAAAGTTACATTCTCAAACATTACTTTTAAACTAAGTTATTGCAACTGTTTATCTTATGTACCGAATTTGATACTTTTATTGAGGTTAATTTTGTTACATTATTTTAAATAGTGGGGAATTTCGGAGATCTGTCTGATTGGTTAATAACTGTCTAGACTGGTCTTTATTATATTTATAAATTTCAATCGCTTCTAAAATGTTTTTGCTTTTTGGCACATCCTGATGATGCTAACATGGTTAGCGAAACGTGCGTCGTTCTTTCTTTCTTCTGTCTGTTTACTTCCTAAATGTTTGTGATTGTCTCTAGGCAAGAGTGTAAAATCCGACTACGAATTACCCTTCAGTCACGCCAGTTAAAGGCTGGGTAAGGCCGGATGCCTTCTGAGAAGTGTTCTACGTTGGTTACTCGCCAGTCGGTAGGTTTCCTGATAGACTTATGAGTAGGCACATAATCAAGGGTTTATAGCCCGAGGGGGGTGCTGACCTGGGTTTGTCTGAAACTGATGACCTTGGTTCGGAACCCACGTTAAGCTGTAGGTCCAGTCGCTAAATAGCCTAGTTGCTGATGTGCCTGTAACCCTAACACTTTACCTTTACACCAAAGGTTCCAGTAGAAGAATTGGATGGATTATATTTAAATGCTTTAATGTTTCTTCTATTTGTCTGTCGTTTCCAGTATAGCAAACCAAAATGTCGTCTACGTACGGAAGCGTAGGATTCATATTAACTATTTTATATTTATCTTCGTTTAACAAAATTGTTTTTATATTTTTTATTGTTGATTTTTGCTTATTTTGAATTTTTGTGGAAAGGTCATTTTTTATTTTGACGAGGTCTTCATTGTCTAAAAAGTTTTAATTTTTGTTTCGTACGTTAATGGATTCGGTAATATGGTCTTCATTTTTGTTGTGGATTCATTTCTAGAATCTTTTTAATTTTTTCTTTCGTAAAATGAGAATTAGGAATGTTTTCAAGGGATAGTTCTACTTCATATATTATATTTCCTAAAAGTTCACTTTGTTTTGTATTTGGGTTATATTTCGGGCCATTTTCAATCAAATAAATCTCTTTGTTTGTGAAAACCGTATTTTATAAGTTAATGGATCTTTTGTAGAAATTATATTTTGGTGAAGTTTCTGGTTGTTTGTCATTTAACTGTAATTTAGATAAATTTAAATGTTATTACTTAACGAATAAACTACAAATAAACTAATGAACATGGCTAAAACATTTTTTTAAAAATCAACCAGGCCTTAGGTAATATAGATCGGCAAGATCACCGGCAACGTGGCAAAACAATTTTATTTAAACATTGCGACAAAAATTATTTCACTGTAGATCAGTGCGTGCATTTAAGTTCGATTTAAAATCAACAAGATATTCTGTACGCGAATATAGCAATATGTTTCGTATTTACGGAAAAGCTCTCCGAAAGGGGCTAAGCGTATTTACGAGCAACAGTACCTAAAAAGGCCGCTTCCAGATCGGCAAACATTTGCCCAAGATTCTGAAAGACTTTTGAATACGGGTAGTGTGATTCCAAAATTTCAAAAATGTGGGCGGTAGTCCAAGAAACAATTTTACATCTTGTTCAAGAACATCTATCAGAAGTATTCGAAGTGCTGCTCGACAAGTTGGGGTTTCCTATTGGAATCCCAATTTTTTGTTCAATATTTATCAATCGACCAAGTTTCTTTCATCAGAAATGGGACACTTTGAACAGTTAATTTAATACAACAATTAATCATGTGTTTCTTAATGTGATGTGAATCATTAAAAATGTAATGCTAGTAATTTCAATGTATATATATATATATATATATATATATATATATATATATATATATATATATATATATGGCCAATAACATTCAGGAAACAAAACAACAAATAAAATCTTTACAGGAAATAGCTCAGAATATTGGTTTGAAAATTTCATTTGAAAAAACAGAAATCATGTCAACTCAACTTCCATTAGTAAACAAAATTGAACTGGGTAGCCAAGAGATAAAAATTGTGGAAAGATTTAAATATTTAGGTGAAATAATCACATACAATTTGAATGAAAAACCAGCATGGCAAAGTAGAATAGATAGACTGGTTAGAGCACAGCATGTGACCAAGAACACATACAACAAAAGATGTCTCTCAATAGCAACCAAATTAAAACACTACAAAACGGTCACTCAACCTCAAATTACATATGCATGTGAAACAATATTCAAAACAACAAACACCGTTGCAATAGATGGAATACTAAAGACAGAGAGGAGAATAGTGAGAACTTGTTTGAATAAAAATTATCAAGTAAATGGAGTCTGGAGACTGGCTTCCAATGAAACCGTCTATAAGGAAATAGAACCAGTGACGAGCACTATGAGAAAGAAGCGAATATCTTTCTTGGGGCATCTAGTAAGGACACCGGAAAGTAGAATCAGTAGGAGAATAATAGAGAAATTTTGGAATAGTAAGAGCAATATTAGATGGATCACAGAACTTAAGGAAGACATGAGAGAGTTGCACATCACAATGGAAGATTTAAAGTGCAAGTCAGATGCACTTAAGATATTGCAGGACAAACACACAGCACTACAGGCAAGGATCAACAGACAGAGGACAGGAAGAGTGATTCCGGAGGAGGAAAGGAAGTTGCGATCAGAGTGGATGAAGAAGTATTGGGCTGAGAAGAGAAAAAAGGACCTGAACCATAACTTGACTAGAGTGGTCCTATGCAGACCATAAAGTTAAAATAAATAATAATATATATATATATATATATATATATATATATATATATATATATATATATATATATATATATATATATATATATATATATCTGTGCAGTTTTTTGATTTCTTTGGACTGCATCCAATGAGACAACAGTAGTCAGGAGTTATACAACCCAACCGCTGGGTTCCGCAGTCTCATGTGGAACGCTCAACAACCTGTGTCTCCCACAAAATTAACACTCTGTTAATTGCTTGACCGGAAGCGAGCCCCACCCATCCCTTACATTGGAGGGCACATTTCATCTGTGGTTAGACTCATCAGCGACCTTCGCCGACTTCTCGTCGGATGGCTTATACATGCAGTTTTTTTATTTCTTTGGACTGCGTCCAATGGGACAACAATAGTCAGGAGTTATACACTCCAACCGGTGGGTTCCACAACATCATGTGGAACGCTCAACAACCTGTATCTCCGCGAAAATGAACTAACAGAATGTGTATTATATTATATATATATATATATATATATATATATATATATATATATATATATATATATATATATATATATATATATATATATATATATATGTATATGTATGTATGTATGTATGTATGTATGTATGTATGTATGTATGTATGTATATATATATATATATAACCAACAGCCGTGTATCAGGCCAAAAAGGCAATAAAACAATTGCTGGAAAATTAGCGTAGCAGAGTTCGCGTAGCAGAGTATCAGAGATTACGACGAAAACGCATCGGGCTGCTACATATTTCAATTGAAAATTTAGCCTTCGCGACTTCGCAAGACAAAATCGCGGATAATCACGATAATCCAAAGAGGCAAAAATTGTGGGTTAATTCTGGCGAACTATCAACCAGTACCGCAAAATCAAATATTCACGCCAAAAAGGTGTTGTTGTGTTTATGGTGTGATCAGCTGGACGTCGTGCAGGTTTACCATCAGCTCCAGTTTCACGACATCGAGTATCACTGTTAATTATAATATATAATCACTTTTGACCTTATTCGCCCGATCCGAAACATAAAATTACTCTGAAAGAGACTAAACTCGAAGAGATTTACCACTAAATACCAAATAATTTTGTTTAAACTTCTCTTCCCCATTTCGCATCAACAGATGATTTAATCTTTAATCCCGATTAAGTTATCTCCTGATTATGCTAACATGGTTAGCGAAACACGCGTCAAGACGTTTAGAAAAAATGATTTGGATTTTGGATTCCAAAAGAGGAATTGAAAGAGGCTCGTTACAAGGACATTTCCGAGATTGAGTCCGCTCTAACCGCACTATTAAATGAAGTGCAAAACATTAACTGAACAAATTTTTTATGTACAACCAGTTTATAATCATAAACATACATGATATGAATTGATTATGAATTTATTTTGTTCCAGGCAGTACAGATTCTCAAGATCATGACTGTGGCCTGTTAATACACCAACGGCCTTCATTACAAAGCATGGAGTCCGAGCACGAATCTTCCACTATTGTAGGAAGTAATGATAGGAGACATTCAAATTTTACGAACAGTAGTTTAAATTTTTTACCTTCGGCCGCCCAAGCTGAAATCAAACCAACAGGAAGCCTAGAACTAGGTGAGTATACTTTATATATATATATATATATATATATATATATATATATATATATATATATATATATATATATATATATATATATATATATATATATAAAAGAGCTAACATAGACATGTATCATTACTTGACTAGAATAAATTCACACTTAACTTAAAACCTCGAAAACTTATTCAAAAGAGACTGCTAATAACAAAGTTCGACCGAAACAAAACATTATTAAAACAGCTTTAAAGTTGGTTCCTTTACAAAAACGTAGAAAACATTCGTGGTGGGGTGAAGTTTGCGAGCAAGCAGTATTAAGCCGAAGTAAAGCATTTAAAGAGTGGAAAAGTCAAAAAACAGCAATAAACTATAATATCTTTTTGGAAGTAAGAAAAGAAAGATCGTAGCTAATTAGACAAACTAAAAGAAAATATGAAAACAATCAACTTAATAAAATAGAAAAAGATTTCCAAAAAAAATAACACCCTAAATTTTTACAAAACATTTAAAACTAAATTAACAGGCTATCAACCCCAAAGTCTTTGCTTTCAAAAGGAAAACTACTAAACTGTTAAACAGATTACCAACACTAAACCCTGGACAAACACACCCAGATTCATTACCACCAAATGAAGATTAAATAATTAGTTAAATCAAGCGACTTAAAAATAACAAACCTTCTGGTGAAGATGGAATCACTGCTGAACTTTTGAAATCTGCTGGTTCAGGCGCAATTCAGGAAATAATCAAAATTCTACAAGAACGGATTCCGGAAGATTGGAAATATGCTCTAATCCATCCACTACATAAGAAAGGAGATAGAACGGATGTAAACAACTACAGAGGGATATCTCTTCTCCCAGTTTGTTACAAGATTCTATCTCAATGTCTACAAGACAGAGCACAGGGACAGTTAGAACCTAAAATTGGTGAATATCAAGCAGGTTTTCGACCGGGCAGATCCTGCCCTGAACAGATCCTGAATCTAAAGTTGATCCTAAAACATCAAAAACTGTACAATAAAAATCTCGTCTGTACATTGCTGAATTTCAAAAAAGCATATGATTCTATTGACGGCGAATCTTTATTCCAAATCTTGAAAGAACAAGGACTAGATCTGAAAACGTTGGCAATTATTAAAACCACACTAACACAAGGTCAAAGGTTAAATTCATGGGTGACATCTCAGAATTAAAACTCGAAATTAAAACTGAAGTCAGACAAGTGGAAGGACTATCACCACCCTTATTTAACTGTGTTCTAGAAAAAGTAATACAGGAGTGGCGTGAAAAAAAAGTCGGCCCTGAATATTGACCAGCCCATTAAACTGGGGAGAACCAACATCAAAATTGATTGTCTGGCGTTTGCTGATGATCTAGCAATATAAAAAAAAATACATGACCTGCAACAGAGGATCACCATTTCTAAAAACAAAACATGGTAACATCAGACGAGTCTCTCAATTCAAATATTTGGGTAAAATAATTATGGAAAACGGTTGGAAAAAGCGGCCAATAAGGGTAGATGTCAAAAAATGGAAACTGTATTGAGACTAACACAAAATATTTACAACAAAAAGTGCATATCTAAAAACACAAAACTGATACATTACAACATCGTTATTAAGCCAGAAGTCTATATGGACCAGAAACGCTCATTTTGAATAGAACGAGAGACATCGAGGAAGAGGAATTGAAAAGAAGGAAAGAAAAATCATAAGAAAAATCTTAGGCCCCAAACAAATAAATAGCACAACATACCGACTTGGAGAAAACAAAGAAATCAAACAATACGCAGATATACATAGCGATATGAGAAAAAGAAGTGTTAAGTTTTACGGACACATAAAACGGATGAATCCGAGTAGGCTAACTAGACAAATAGTCGAATTTTATGAAAATAGGAGTAGAGCTAAAGTAGAAATAATTAAATGGATCGTTGCAATTAAAGAGAACCTAAGATCAGCAAATATTACACAAAGTGAAATTCAGGATATAGGCTGTTTCAGACACAAGGTTGACGTTTGGAAAGTTGGCCAGAGAGAAAAATGTAGGAAGACTGGAACAACTTGGTCTGACGAAAGGAAATAAACTCATAGCGAAAGAATGAAATCAGTATGGGCACAAAGGAAGGCTAACAACAACAAACGCCTCTAACTGTACTTCGCGTGGTCTACCAGGGCCCATAGGTGAATAATAATAATAATAATAATATATATACACATAAGACATATAAGACACACACACACGCACAAGGTCCATCATCATAAAAGTAATGCGCATTTTTTGGGAAAATAGATTTATTGATCGTACCTGTACAAATGCTTAAAATTCTTGCATCCCTTGCATCCCTGCATCCTCGACGGGAATGTCTCAGGAACGTTGTAACGTTCTTTTGGTTTTTTTCCAAGGTCTCTCAATGCTCTCCTTTCAGCTCTCTCTTCAGTCGGGGAAACAAAAAAAAGTCGCACGGAGCCAACTCGGGACTGTAAAGGGCTGGGGGACCCCCGGGGTGTTGCTCCGGGCCAGGAAGTTGGTAACGATGAAGGACTTGTGGCTAGGGGCATTGCCATGGTGGAGCTTGACCGTGTCTTTGATGTCAGCCGTTACGCGCGCGAGCCGGCGTTTCAATCGCTTGAGCACCTCCAGGTAAAACGCTGAGTTGACAGTTTCTCCCTGCGGTACAAACTCAAAATGGACGATTCCTCTGGCGACAAAGAAGACAGTGAACATCGTTTCGATGTGAGACTTGCTCATTCGCACTTTCTTGGGGCGGGGGGATGATTTTGTGTGCCACTCGCTGCTCTGCCTTTTCGATTCTGGGTCGTACTCGAACATCCAGGATTCGTCTCCGGTTGCGACAGAGTTAAGAAGGTCCGGCTCATTTTGAATCAAATCGAACAATTCTTGACAGCGCGAAACTCGAAGTTCTTTCTGATCTTCCGTCAACACTTTCGGTACAAGCTTCGAGCAGACCTTGCGCATTTGCAGATCCTAGGTCAGTATCCCATGTACCGCAAATGTGGACATGTGTATGGTGTCAGCAATTTGCTGGATGCTCAATTGAAGGTCGGAACGCAAAACTTCGTGCACACGATCCACGTTTTCGTCGGTTCTGACCGTTGTTGGGCGTACAGAACGAGGTTCGTCGGCGAACTCTATTTGGGTTTTTCGGTACTATCTAAAACTCCTCCCGGCCTTCCTTGAATGCTTTGTACTGTGACCTTGAAATGCAGTTGTTCTTGAAGCATCTGGAACGTTTCGGTTGCATTCTTTCCAAACTTCACGCAAAACTTGATGGCATATTGCTGTTCAAGCGAACGCTCCATCGCGCCGTGTTACAAAGTCGAAAATTAACCCTTCACGCGGAGGCACGTCTTCCGCTCACACTACTCGGAGCAAACTGGCAACCGGCTGGGTTGGAAGGGCAGACCGCCCACCACATTTCTCAACCGGTTTTACCGCGCTGCCACGGATAATCGCGTCACAATAAAATCATGCGCATTACTTTCATAATGGACCATATACATACATACATTATACATACATTATATATATATATATATATAAAATATATATATATATATATATATATATATATATATATATATATATATATATATATATATATATATATATATATATATATATATAAAATCATGCGCATTACTTTCATAATGGACCATATACATACATACATATATATATATATATATATATATATATATATATATATATATATATATATATATATTAGATACGCAAAATGACTTGAATGCATAAGGTAATCCTTACTAATGTTCAGAAGTCCTATCAGAATGTCTCATCACTTATAATAATTGTTTGTCGACCGTTCTCATGCGGTCCCCAGTTCGATTCTACACTGCTCTGCATACAATATATTTATGCAATATTATAAATTCCCCTAAAAATTTACACAATAATATTATCTCTCATATGTATATATTCGATAGTACAGTAAAAACTACTTTTTCAATTTTTTATAGAAAATTGAATTTATTTTTTAACGGTCTCATTTTAGCTCAATACACATCACTCAATGCTGTCCGATTCTTTTATGCCTTCGAAAAAGTAGGATTTGCCGAATTCGGCAGAATAGTCCGTTGTTTCAGTGATGATATCTTAATTATTTTTCTTTCCAGCCATTTCTCCATATTTAAAACGAAGTCCGAGGGCATTGATTCGTAGCACAAATTGGCGAATTTCGGACGGACGAATAGGCGGGTTCACAATAGAGACGATACAGCATTTTTTATTTCGTCAAACGAGGGCCAATTTATCACTTCTTCGTGAAATATTGCCAGTAATGCAGCATAATACTCTCATAATGTGATCGTCTTTTCCACCTTCCACACAGTGCCTTATGAATCCCACAAAACAGTGGCCATGGAAGGGCTTTGCCTTCTATGGGCCATCTTCGCTGGGAAAAACACTCTCTTTTGACTGTTTTTCGTTTCATCAACGAATAACCACAGAAACTGCGAAGGATTGCACTTATACATGTCCTAACATCGCAGTGAAGTGATCACTCGAATGCGTTTGTGTTTCACAGTAAGTAAACGCGACACCCATCGAGCCGACAGCTTTGTCATGCACAAATGTTCGTGGTGTAGAATGTTCCGTACGCGTTAGTCCAAAATGTTTATCTCAACAATTTTTCTAATCTTTACTCTGACATCGGCCAACAAATCCATATCGTGGATTTTGTTAACCATTTTCTCTAAGCCCAACGAAGCTCCCCATAATCCTTTTTCAACTTTTCTTTGATGTGCGCGATGAGTTTTCTACGCAAAAAGAAATAAATACACAAAATTCGTTTTTTTTTTCAATGATGATAACAAAAATATCGAACTTATCTTTTTTTGAAGACTATCACAATAAAACTAAATGTCATGTCGACTTGAAATTCATAGAGCATTACTAAAAAGGAAACTACTTTTCAGAGGTGCAATCATCTTTGAGGTTGTTATCTCAAGGAAAAGTATCTGACTTTTTACTCTTATCGTCGTACACATAAGTTTGCTATGTAGTCGTGTTAAAGTCCTAAACTATATTAATATAAATTATAACTAAACTATATAATTAAAACTATATCGATACTTTTGGATCTGGATAGTATGTTTGAAAAAAGGATAATGCTTTTTTCTTTAAATTATTTAGGATATATAGATAAAAACCCGAATCAGGCACTAACTTCAGAAGGTTTCTACTTCAAACCAAACAGCAAAGATGGTGTTAGACGGTTTCGATCAGCTGCCTTGGAGACCTGTTGTCCTCCCCCACTTCTTCCAGCTAACACGAATAGTTTGGAAGTTATCGGGTGCAAAAACAACAAAAACCCTTTACCGCCTCCTAGTACTAGCTTGACAAGGAATCAACATTTGAATTTGTGTCCCTACTATGGTGAGTATTGATACAGTTACAGACAGTGAGCCGTGACATAATATCAACGTAAACAAATTTTAAGTCTTGGCTAAGCCTTAATTATTATAAATATATTTTTACAGGTTCAGAAATAGTATATCCCATCGCAGAACAGTCAGACGAGCATCAAACATCTCACGGCCCTGACACAGACATTGAATCTTTACCACACATATCTGATTCTGATTTTGAGGAAAACAATAGAGGTAAGATTTTACAGGTAGTTCATTTGTACAAAGGTACATTCCTTTATATATAGGTAGTAATTCTCCACTTATTTTTATCAAAATGAAAAAAGTGAGACACGTGCCTTATACAGTCGAGAAACGGACCGACGATTCACTTCTGGAAAAACCAGAACGCACCAAAGGGCCATCAAAAGACGTTTTAGTAGACCCGGAAAACTCCAACTCCAGTGTCATGGAGAATCCTCAATGTGATTATGCCACGGACAATGACGTTAGTGATAAAAAATTCAGCGAATGTTCGAATTTGTCCTGTTCCAGTGACGACTTTCAAGAGAACATGAAAGCCAAATTATCAAATTTGAAAGAAGATAAAAAGGCCAATTCCGAAAATGTTGATGTCAATAATGTTCAAGTGAAGGGAGATCAGAAAACTGCAACTGTTTATGATGTTACAGATAATATAATTACTGAAAGCACAAAGGGTAATAAATACAATTTTTTTTCTTAAATAGAATGAATACTTTAGTTTGGCTTGCAGACGAAAAGTTCGAAGCTCCAGTTTTTGAAGACGTTAGTCCAAAACCGAGCATTGTTAGGAAGAAAAATGTAAAAAAATACAAAAGGCACAAAGGCAGTTTGAAAGGATCTGGTTCAAACCATTGTTGCAGTTTGGTGGAGCTTGATTTAGACTGGTTGTTTGAAGAAGAAGAAAAAGTTACTGGAAACAAATTACCTCACAGAAAAGGTGAGGAGTATTTTTTACTGTTTTTGTTATAATTTATCTTAACTATAGCAATATAGAAAAACCTATTTTCCATAATACTGTTTTTCTGTAATTCCAGAACCATTAAAAAAGGATAGTGAATGGTTCAGCACCACGACAGTGTCTTTAGAACAAGACGTGAGTAAAGTACTTCAGGAGACAGTACCTGCCGTAAGAAGTTTAGGAGCCATTCCGAAGAAAAATTCAGCTCATTATCAAAGAGACGCAGAAAGGAGAACTCCGAAAAGTGAATCGGGAAAATGCAGATCTTGTAGCCGGTGAGTCAATTTTTCGGTCAAATTTTTAACATGTAAAACTTTTCCAAATGTTAAAAAGCACATTTTTTTTTTTCAATCTAAAAATGATGGTGTATATGTAGTTGCTGTAATTATATCATACTGCAGAGTTACCTTAATTTTTATCTAAAAAAATTAATTATTTTCTGTAATTTAACAAAATCATCTTCAATAAGATTTAAAGCCAAACTAAAACTTGGGAAATGAAAAAAATCAAATATTTAAAGCCGGCTCCACACATTGGACATATGA
Organism: Cosmopolites sordidus; assembly: GCA_031761425.1. Taxonomy (NCBI): domain Eukaryota; kingdom Metazoa; phylum Arthropoda; class Insecta; order Coleoptera; family Curculionidae; genus Cosmopolites; species Cosmopolites sordidus. Next base: position 37,621 of record JARFXV010001267.1, read on the forward strand.
TATGGCAAACGGCACTTGGCCAACGTGTAAATGATGGGGTTGTGAAGGCACTGGCGGAGGTTGGCTACTTGCCCATGGATTGTCAGTTTTGTGTCACATCAAAGGAACTGGCTCACGCTGGCATATATTCCAAGCTCCCCATCCATACATTGGCCACAATATGTGTTTTCTTTTCAACGCGTTAAAACAGTTTTTGCTTTGTTTTATTAGTGATGTTAACGTTGGCTCTGTTTATTGTAAGCTGATGATTGGCAAGTGTGGATGCCCACTTGTGATGTGTGAAAGAACAGTTAACGATAGATCAAACATTGGTCTGACTATGTGGGTTAATGTATGAAGCAGTTAATGTAGGGTTTTCATATTAATATGTTATTTTGAAAAGCCTTAAAAAAATAATTGTTCAAGTATGTCTGATATTTTGACACTGAGAGACACACTGCGTAAGGTCTTCTCCAATAAAACAAGTCCAATTTCAAAATAAGAATAGGTGTAATTCTGTAAATCTTTTAGGTGTAAATCTGACACTGACAAAGGAAAGTTATTAAAAGAACATAAAATTACACAAACAAAGGAAAGTCCAAGCTCTAGTTTAGAAGGTCTTGATATAACAACTGAATCGTCTACGAAAGCAGATAAAACCGGTACTCCAAAAAGAGGTATGTGATGAGTTATTCCTTAACTTTTTCGTTTGCTTTAATTAATGTGTTTTCGTGATATTTTAAGTAACAATGAAACAACAACAGCCTAAATGCGAAGAAGCCTCATCAAGTGGTTCTAATAATGAGCTTAGCACGCTTCTACCTCCAGCACCTCCTTTGCTCTCGGCATTTCTTCAGTCGAGAAGAGAGTTGCTAACTGCCAATTGGGTTTCCGGTAATTATAGTTATTTTTTTATTATCATAAAGTGGATATTTTTGAGATACAGGAAAACAATATGTACTAGACGCACAAAAACTTATAATAACCATTCAACGTTGTCTCCTTCAACTTTTAAGAAGTCAGTTTCCATTAGTGAAATCAGAAAACCCCTCATAAATCTCTTATCTACCTAAATTGTTTTTGGAGCTTAAAAAACAACTACAACTCACACTAGGTTTGGCTAACTCTGATTCTAAAGTATTTAAATTTATTCCAGCATTATAGAATGAGGTGTTGAGCTCTTATTATCTAACCTTGAAGAATAAGTACCAGGATGCCGTGACAGTGTTTTGCCTTTCTAGCTTAATATCTTCACCAATCCAATTTCCAATGCTGTATCGCCATCATCTGTGACTCCCACAAGCTCAACCTCTTCTTTTGGTTACTTTTAAAGTCCAACTTGGGACGAATCTGTCTATTGCTGTGGATATAATTACAAGGCTAATTTCTCTCATTTAGTATGTGCATCGGTTGTTGCTTGTTATCATTTTGCGAATGCGAGGTGTGTAAATAAAGTAATGAGACTGGCAGCGTATCGTTCGATCTGGTAACCCCCTGTTAGCTTCTCCCCTTTGTGGGGAAGGCAGGCCAACATCTGATTCGCCTTCAGTACAAGTTTGTAATCGCTAGAATTACTTATTGGTCAGTAGCAATTCTTTACGTGAACCGGATTTTTCTTGTGCGTTCTGAAAGTGAGTGAAAACAATTTCGAGCAACGGTGCTCACATGTTTTGTTTCAGACTTGAGCATAGTGCGTGGGAAACTTGCAAAACTTTAACAGGGTAAGCCAAAAACAGTGTTTTGTTAAGACTTTGTAGAAAGTCGAGACCCAATTAAAGATGAACTTTGCAACGGGATAACTTCAACTGCAAAAAGTGATGAAAATGTCCACAGGATCCGTGGTCTTCTATCGCTTGACGATCAGAATGATCGGGGAAAAGTTGAATTCTTTTTTTCTTTTTTTGGGTTCAAAAAAATATCAAAAATATCTGTTCTTATGTAAATAAAGAATCACTGGGTAAAAAACAAAAAAACCAAACAGAGACAAATTTCTCAGTGATTCTTTTTCTGTAATAAATTTGCCTAACAAACAAAATGTTAAAAACATTTCTAAAATAAATGCAAACCTTTGAACGTTAACTTTGCGGGAGGTCTTCTCCCGTTTTCAAAACGAATCTAAAAAAAATAACTTTAATTTCTATATATACTGAAAAAATGGGAAGTAAATATGTTTTGTGTATATGTGTGTATATATACATTTTATGTAAATATATGAACACGCCACAATCATTCAGACAATACTTAAAAGTTAAATTTCACTCAACAAATTTTAACTCTTGAATTCGGGATGAATAAAATCTGCGTCAGAATGGTTCCAAAAAACCTTTCGTAGGGTCAGAAGGATAACAGAAAGAAACATGTATTGACTTTTTGGAGCGGATTGAAAGTGACCCTCATTTTCCGAGCGCACCATTGCTCGAAATTGTTGTCACTCATTTTCAGAACGTACTAAACAAATCTGGTTCACGAAAATAATTGCTACGGATCACCAAATGACTCCAGGGCACCGAAAACGCATCAGATGTTGGCTTGTTTCCCCTCCCAGTATTGCTAGATCGAACGCTACGTCACCAGTTTCGTTATTTTATTTTTACACCCCGTATTTGTCCGTCCTGCATGTTCGTTGTCATGTATCGAATTTCCCTAAACTATTGCTAATTGCTGACTGTAACCGCTGCAAACCTCTTTCTCTACATAACTGTAGACGCAGTAAAACGTATCCTACAACTACTAATTTACTGTTGACTGAAAGTTTAACACATGTGCAATAAACAATTCTTCTACTTGCTTTAGTTTTGCTTATTTAAATAATTCCAGTATTTATGTTTTTCTTTTTCTAGAAAATTCTCCCCGATCTGTACGGCATCGCCTACGTAGAGCGAGGACAGGAGTCAAGAGGTCAAATGTGAGTAAAAGAGATAATGCAATAGCACAAACGTTGTCCACGACCCAGGGTACCCATTCAGCAAAGAACTTTAACGACACGACTGATGGTGCTGTTCATACTTTCATGGACGAACATGGTAATTGGATTACTTATACATTTGATGACAAAGGTGCAGATATAGATAAAACAACGTGAGTTCATAATGTTTATGTCCTTTTACAGGAAATGCAAGTGCATCGACGGCCCACGTCCCTGATATTCCGACGAGCACTAATCAGCCAGAAAAACGGCGTCGCCAACGTCGTCTAGGTCTGGACAATACGAATAACAATCATGGGAATAGTATGTGGGACAGCACAGACAGTTTTGAGGAAAGTTCTGTATCTACAATAGTTGGTTCTTCGCGGGATAATAGTGGACCAAGTATAGGGCAAGATAGTATTCAGCTCAGGTAAGTGGTTGAACTGATCCTCGGTGATAGTTTGAAAAATTTTCAGCCTCACTTATGCACAAACAATTTTTTTTTAATTTAGAATGATTTTGCATTACTGTGGAAAGCACTAGTTAGTTTAGTGCAATAGAAATGATCAGGAAATTCTTGTATGGTTGTTCATTCATGCAATGTTTGGAGAAAAATGGTTGCATTGATCCTTAATTGATTCGTGACTGTTATAATTTAAGAATTGAAGGACTGTCGGTGATATAATAATTATTTGTATATAATAATTTGTTTACTGGAAGTCATAATTGAATTTTGCAAAAAGAGTCGACCCTTTGAAGGACAAAAAACATCAAATTAATATCCCAATTAGCTTATAGTCCTGATTTTCCATCCTATGATTTATTTCTGTCTCATTTTATGAAAAATAAATTGTGTGGTTGTTGATTTTAAATTCCTGATTAGGCTATTGAGACCTATCTAAGTGATAATCTTGTTTTCGCTACTTTTGAAGGGTATAAATATTTAGAAACTGGATTTAATCCATGCTAAACTTTATTGATGCAAAAGGACAATATTTTGAGAAACAATAAATGTATTTGTACTCATCAGTTTGTGTTTCTCCTTATTTGCAAAAACTGTTTGAGTGATTTCAGTATCCACATTTTTTTATCAAATTTAAAGGTAATTGTATGGGTAAAAAATATTGTATAGACTTTCTGGATAAGCACATCAAGGGAGATTGTATATTGAGAAATGAACAAGATTTGAAATAGATAAATTATTAGGCCGAGAAATTTTCAGGCTATTCCTATAACAGGTAACTAAAAAGTTTCGTGCTGTTTTTGATATTAATGGCTAAGGAGATATTTTCAGAAATGGTTTTATTCTGGAAAATAATCAGTATTACATTTAGCGTTTCCTTTCCGGGGAAATTATCACCAGTGCAAAGATTTTGAACGATGGTTGTGCAGTTTGTACTTTAAAATCATGGACAAAAGTCATTGATATCTTACGAGGTGCTTAGTTTAGGGCCTAATTGAATTTTTAAAACAAAGCAAACATGCTTGAGTTGTTGGTGATGAAACTAGCTGTGAAGTTAATTTTATTGATTAATGCATCTTTTTGATGCTATGTCGCTTTCTAAATTCTAAGGTCCCGGACTAAAAGATAGGAAACTCCATGTTTTTGCGTATTTTTACATTATTCTTCAATATCATTGATCTCTTCTTGTATATTGTAGCTTGTTGAAAGTGAAAATAAAACCATCATGGGACGTTCAAAATGTTTGACGCATTATGAGAAAAAAGAATTTGGCAGCGCACAAATGAAGAGTGTCGATTTCGGAAATTTTTTGATGTACAGGTAGGAGTCGATACGTAATTCCTAAGTTGATTAAAGATCCTGAACAATACAAAAAGAAACAAGATTACTGGAAGATCCTATGAATTAACAGACGCGCCGCTTCTAATAGCACATTGACATCTCGTCAAATTGTTCATAAAGTAGGTGTGATTACTAACATTAAAAACGATTAAGAATTATCCAATTAGTTTCACATATTCAGAGAAAGAAAATGAAGACTACCTGCCACTCAGAGATGTTCATAAAGAACATTGGAAGCAGTTTGCTTGCGACTATGTTCGTTGAGACAAAGAATGAGAACAAATAATGTTTTCCGATAGAAATATGATCTAGATGGGTCGGACGGCTGCTCTTACTACTTCCATGACTTGGAAAAAGGAAGAAAAATTCTCCTCAAAGCTACAAATGGGTGTTGGTAGCGTCAGGGTTTGTGTTGGCATCGGGTGTGAAAAAAAATTGACGTCGCTTTCATTTCTGACCGAATTAACAGTCAGAAATATTTGGAAACAACGCCAAACGATAATATTTCATATTTCAGCAAAACATTACTCCCGGGCATAGAGCCCAGGTTAAGGAATATTTTTAAGGAGAGAATATCTGCATTTCAGACTTGCCAGCAAGCTCGCCAAATCTAAATGTTTAGGCACAGTTAGTCAGAGAACAGTTAATCAGTGTACAAAGATTCGAGGCAATTTCAATCTTCAATCATCATCATGATCTATACTCGTTTACCGGCCATTGCCAATGTCGATTTAAGGTTTCTTAATCGCCTGTCACTCTCTTCGTCCACTCCCCTCTATCCCTCGCAAGTTCCTAAGTTCCTTGGCCCCTCACTAGTCCAGTCCCACTTCTCCAAGATTCTTGTCAATCTCATCGTTCTATTTCTTTCCTGGTCTACCCCTCGTTCGTGTTCCTTTCAGTTTTTCCCATTTTCCACACTCTTTTGGTCAGTATCGTGCAAGACTTTCTGCATACATGTCCAAACCATCGCAGTGCATTTTCCGTTATTCTTTCTTCTAAAGATTTTACCCCCAATCTCTTCTTAATTTCCCTTGTTTGATACGCGATATCTGAGAGTTAGTCCTATAATTCTTCTTAATACTCTCATCTCACAGGCCTGCATTCTTCCTCTGTGATGTCCATTTAGCATCCACAGCTCGGAGCCATATGTCACTTTTGGGATGCATTATGTACTCTAAACTTAGTCTCTGTTTTCATTTCTCTCTTGTTAAATACTTTCTTAATTAGCGAATAATATAATTTGATGTTGGCTTTTAATCTTCTATTTCTATCTTTCCATTTTCCGATATAGCTATTCCTAAGTATTTAAATTGTTTAACTTGTTCCAGTTCTGTGTTTTCTAATCTAGTTCCTATGTTCTTGTGTTTTGTCGATAGCACCATTATTTTACTTTGGTTTATTGCCAGATGGCTTTTGCCCAGCTCCTCGTACCATACATTTAAGTTATACTGTAGGTCTTTCTCCCTTTTCGCAAGCAGTACTATATCATCCGCAAAAGCCAAATAATTCACTTCTACCCTTTCTAGATTGAAATATTCTCGTGTTGTTTCCTTTATTCTTTAGTTACACTTCTTAATTATAGCGTCCATTACTATGTATTGTCCATTGTGGTCAAAAATCTTTTTGACTCACTTTAAAATTATTATTTGCAGACCTTTCAGATGTAAAACTTCTCATTGATATCTGTTAATCAGGTATATTTTTCGGTAAATCAACCAAGTTAGTAAATACAAGAAGACATGAATAATATGGAACAAAAATTTAAATAACCGCTAAAATAGGGGCGTCCTAATTGTTTGTCCCGTGCTTTATGTGAAAGTATTATTGACATGTTCATAATTGAGAAAAATAAAATCTTATCTCTCTGAATCACTAGTTTTTAACGAAAACCACATGAACTTTTTAGTTTTACCCAATTTAAAATTATATTAATCTTGCTAATGCTATATATTTTTTTAATATAGAGATAATCCAAGGTCTGACTTTAGAGATACATCTCGAAATGTTTTCCGTCACGCTCAACAGTGGTACGTTTCACCAAATCACGAGTTAACCCGTCGCCTACCAATCTCATCCCAAGCAAGCGCTCCCACTTTGGAATTGCAGGATATTCTGGGTAATGATTATAGCGATTGTCAGCTGTTGAAATTCAGCAGGAGGACGGCTGGCAATCGTTCTGACAGGCAACGTAAGAAACACCCCAGATATAGGAGGATGAAGCCGCAGGATAAAAACGTTTGGGCGAAAAGTTACTACAAAGTGAAAATGATACCTTGGAAACTTACATTGGATAGACTTGGATTGCTTGCTTTGTTGGACAGGAATCTTACATTGTTTGAAACGATTCTAACATTGGTCATATCTCTTTTGGTATCAATCTTGGGTTCTATGCTTCTCTATTTGAATTTCTATCGTGATGTATATGCGTTTATTTTTTGTTTCATCCTGGCCAGTTCTCAATATTCTTTACTTAAAAGCGTTCAGCCTGATGCATCTTCCCCGACCCATGGTTTTAACAGAATAATAGCCTATTCTCGACCAATATACTTTTGTATTTTTTCTTTACTAATCTTAATTTTGCATTTTAGTATTGTCAATGACGACCAGGAAAACCTCATTCTTGGCAGAAACTTTTTAATTACATTTATTTTATTTTTTCCACTATTATTCTCGCTGGGATTGTTTCCCCAGATCAACACTTTCCTCATGTACTGTCTGGAACAAGTGGATATTCATGTATTTGGAGGAAACGCAATGTCTAATCTTATAGGATCGTTTTACTGTGTGTTTCGATCAATTCTAGCTGTGATAATTCTAAACGGTCTGGCTTATGGTGGTCTCAGTGAAGAAAAGACGTCTCAACATGTGTTGTTTTCTATATTTTGCGCATGTTTGGTTCCGACGTGTTACCACTTGAGTCGGAGCGCGAGCGATCCTGTTCACATCTGGAATTTGATCAAAAAACATCTATGGTTCCCGGATTTGTACAAAGTGCACGAGGAAGACAGCAGCGGACAGAAGGACCCCGAAGAAAAACCTGTTGATATTGAAGAGGGTAACAAAAATTCAGGTAACAATATACTCTCTTTTAATCTTGTTTAGTTAGATAATGAAAATAAATTATTATTATCTGATATTTAATTAGTTTTTTTTTTAATAACATGTTATTAAAACTGAGCTATATACAGGGTGCGTCACCACAATCAGAATGAATCTTTTTTTATATTGAATTTTTCTACTATTATAAATTATAAAAAAATATTTTGCATGTCTGTACAGGGAATTGTATAAACTGTAAACAAATACTCGCATGCTCTTTGGAACATTTCATTATTTAAATTGCAGATGTCACGCTGGAATGTCTAGATATTATTGGTGATTCTTCAAACGGCTCTCCATATATAGGGTGTCGAAATATTTTGGGAGGTGACTCTAGTGTAACATAAAAAAAGTTCCTAAAAAAATTGCTTCTTAAAAGGGCTAGAGCTCCTTAAACGGGAAACTTTGAAGATGATTTTTTCAATATTTTCGAAACGGTTTATGCTAAAGTTGTGAAATTCGGTATACTTCAATAAGTTGGAATGGAATTTTTTTTTTTATGTTAATATTTGGATATTTTAGTCAGTGGCATGTCCTTGGTAAATGCTGCCATAACTTTTTTGTTTGTAATATTTTTTGTTTTTTTAAATCAAATTATTGAATAGCAAAGATTTTTACGTAAAAAAGGTCCTCTTATTTCATCTTGTTAGGATAGACACTTTTCCAGAAAATTGACTTTTTCTAAATTGTTGCACGATTACATGGATATCGAAATCTTAATAATTAAGTAGGCACCGTTGTACTAAAATATTTATTTAGTAGCCAACAATAACAAGACTAATTACTATTAAGGATTTAGCACTTATTCACAATAGATGTTGAAAATGACCTCTATTCATCTCAATGCACCCCTCTAATTATTTTCTTCATGGAAGATCTTACCCTGCCTAAAATACCAGGCTTATTTTTGATATAATCACAAGCAGTAAATACATGTTGCTGCAATTTCTCTACAGTGCCAATTGGGATAGCATCGACCAACAATGCCTTCAAGTATCCCCACAGAAAGTAATTGAGAGGATTTAAATCTGGCGAACGTGGTGGCCAATGCACTGGTATCACTATGCACTATCCATCGTCCTGGATATAACCGATCTAAATACGCTCTTACATTTACAAAGAAATGAGGCGGAGCCCTATCGTGCATAAAAAACATGCCATATCTCAACTGATATGGTACATCTTCCATTAGGTCCAGCAAATTAATTCTTATCCAAGAAGTTCAAATACTGTTGTCAATTTAAACGGTTGGAAAGCACAAACTGTCCAATAAAAAAATTCCCTAGTATCTCTGCCCAGATATTGCTAGAAAACTTGTGCTGATGCCACGATTCGAAAAATTCAGGTGGATTTTCTTCGGCCCACACATGAGTATTGTGAGAATTAAAAATTTCATTCCGTGTGAACATAGCTTCGTCTGTATGAGAATGTTCTGCATGAGAATGTTCTGTACAAAATTTTCATTTAAACGCAATTGCTCCCTTATATATTGGCAAAACTGGATTCTTTGTGGCAGGTCATTAGGCTTTAAGGCTTGCTTTCGGCAAATGATATGGATAGAGCGCTTGCTCTCTAACAATTTCCCACACGGTACTTTTAGGAATACCTTCTTGAACAGCAAGTCGTCTGACACTTATTCCTTGGTTTTCTGCTACATTTTCTAAAAGTCGTTCTTCATTTTCTACAGTTCTAGTGCTCCGGCTTTTTCCATAGTCTTGTTTAGAAGGCATTAAAGATCCCTTTTCGCATAATCTTCTGTGCAGGTTTGTAAATGTTTCTGTTGAGGAAGTACTCTTCCGGGAAAAGCCTCTGCATACAATCTTCTAACTTCATACGCGTTCCCATTCGCCTTCCCGTACAAAATTGTAAGTGTGGTCATTTTGCAGTGGCCATTGCAAAAATTAAAAATCTAAACTTTATTGCGTAAATGTACCAGTTTTACGAAACGTCAAAGACAAAGATTAACAGTGACAGACGCCTATATAATTATTAAGATGCATTTCGATATTCATGTAATCGTGCACCGATTTAGAAAAAGTCTATCCTGGAAAACGGTCTATCCTAACAAGATGAAATAAGAGGACATTTTTACCTAATAATCTTTGCGATTCAATAATTTGGTTTAAAAAAATAAATAATATTACAAACAAAAAAGCGATGACAGCATTTATCAGGGAGACGCCCCTGACTAAAATATTCAATTATCAACACGAAAAACGTTTTTCCATTCCAACTTATTGAAGTATATCGAATTTCACGACTTTAGCATATAACGTTTCGAAAATATTGCGAAAAACCATCTTCAGAGCTCCCCCTTTAAGGCGCTCTAGCCCCTTCAAGAAACAATTTTTGGAGTATGTTTATGGGAACTTTTATTTATGTTTTAATCCCTAGAGTCACCTCCCAAAATATTTCGACGTTATTTTTTTGAAACTGTACAAAATTGTATTTTATTTATTTAACACAGTTGATATCTATAATATAATATATTCTCCATTGTTATTGACTTTCTATTCGCTTTTTGTAAAATTTCATCTCGTGTTCGAAGCTCATGTTCATCTAAGTGGCCAAGTGAATAAACAGAATAGCCCTTTCTGGGCACATTCATCAAACGCCATTACATTAGTTAGACTACAAGTTTTAGTTATTGCTAACTAACAAAAAATAAAACTTTTGGACTTTCCGCTGATTTTAGATTTTTTTTCAGTAGCAGCAGAAAACGAATTACCAACTCCGAAAGGAGATCCTGTAGATCCCCTACCCAAAAAATTACAGGACACTGTGAACGGACGTTTAAAGAACGATCTTATTTTGTGCTCAGTCATAGCGATTTTAGTCTTTGCCCTGCATGCTAGCACAGTTTTTACTGTTCTTCAGCCGGAGCTTTGTCCAGTACTTTGGTCTATCGCTGCATGTATGGGTTTCGTGCTTCATTATGTCATTCCCCAGCTTAGGAAACAGTTACCTTGGATGTGTATTGCGAGACCCATATTTCGAAGTCACGAGTACACCCAATACCAGATTAGGGGAGCTGCCAAAATTATGTGGTTTGAAAAAGTAAGCAGGACATTGCCGGTCAATGTATTTGCGACTTTCTTCTTCTAACAACAGTAGCGATTTGAAATGATCAAACTTTTTATTTCAGGTCTACGTTTATCTATGTTTTTTTGAAAAGAATATTCTCTATCCTTTATTGGTATTGTCAGCACTAACCGCGGATTCCCCTAAAATAGCCGAAAAATATGGAACTATGTTAGGTAGATAATTTAATGTGTTTTCTATATTAAAAATTAATTGTAATGTGTTTTAGGTTCCTTCATATCGGTAGTGTGTAGTCTGAAATTTCTGCGTAACAGTTACTCAGATCAAAATTGTCAGTATTTGATTGTAACGTTCACTGCCCTGATATCAAACTTTGATTATAGGCATTTAGAAGAGACATTTTTACTTGCGTACTTTGTGATAAGCATTGCCTACTATAAGATTCACGAGCTATTATTAAAAGTAAGTGCCTTAAGTATGCTATTGCTTACATTTTTTACCATAATTATAAACATACTATATAAACTTTCTGTAAATAAAAATTTGCTGTTAAAATGAACAGATGGTTTAAGATGGTAGCCATATTAAGGTTATTCTCAATAATAAATAAATAAAGGGAGACGTCCGTAGGTTGGGACAGTACCATTTCTCATTTTTTTCCATTATCGACACCATTGTTTTTACTGACAAGTTGTTTATTTATAGGAGTAAGATTTGCTAGCTCGTGTCCCTTGTGCATGAGTCAAAAAGAACCAACAAATTTGTGAAAAAAAAATCGAAAATTTCCCATAAGTGAGAAAAGTACATTTTTTTCATCTGTAGAAAAAAGGTGGATATAACATTTGTACCATGGTTTTGTGTCTCTTTTATAGTCCTGAATGAATTTCGAACATATTTTTTATACCAAAATGGTCATGATGTACGTAAACTGGGACAGTTGAGGCACGTAGGTTGGAACATGTGTTCTCATATTTTCTAGAATTATCTTGAATTGTCTAGAATATTGCATTGAATTTTCTATAAAATTCTAGAATATTCTATAAAATCTTATCAGAAGAATTACATGGAACCTTCTAGAATATTCGATAGGATCAATGACATTCGCAGTTATTCGAAAACATTTCAAAATCGTAAACAAATCGACGCTTTTAGATGTTCTATCCCCATCACTGGAGATTCATGGCCAGCTCGGGGTATCACTTCCGCTCTGTGGCCAGTTCAATTTTTGCCAGTGAAGAAGTGAAAACAAAACAATAATCAAACAAAAGTAATCAAAGAAAAGTGGTAAAACAAAAATAAAAGTGAAAGGTATTCGAAAGAGCAAATTAGCTATTTCTTGAATTTTCAACAAACAGAGCGTAAAAATGACAAGCTGTAAACCAAGAACAACTGATCATGGTGTTTCTGATTTTGGCTCATTGGTTTGAGCGCGGAAACATATCAAAATCGAAAAGAAGGGTATTAGACTCACTGCTCGTGCCTACAAATTGAACAAATATAGATTATCGCGCTTCATCGCAAAATTGGATAAAGAAGTTCTAGACATTTCAAATATGTCTTATGAAAAGTTGATGCCAATCGTTTACCGTATTGCATCGTATTCAAATTAATATTTTTGTTTTTTGATTCTATAGGTGTTCAATGAAGAAGCTTTGGTCGAATATGCTGCGATGCTGACATATCTATTACGGTTTAAGCATAACCGAATTGAAACAATTAGCCTACGAATTTTCCATCATGGGATAGTGATGAAATGGCTGGAAAATCTTGGTGCTATGGTCTCATGCTGTGGCACAAAAACTTTCTTTGCGAACTCCCGAACAAACAAGTCTCAACCGGATCAAGGCAAGAAAAATCCCATTTTTTGATCATTTAAGTGTGCTTTTCTATTCGTACCATTTTAATGCACAATCCATAAGGAATAGTTCCAACGAAAATCGGAAAAGTCATCTCGTTAAAAGGCATGAAAAAGGTCGGGCATGCTGCTACACAAGAACATGGCATTACTGCTAACTATGGCGCTTGCCGTATATGCCGCCTTGCTTATGCTTATTCCTTTATTTTCCCGAGAAAGAATATACATAGCTGTTTTATGGATAATGTCCAATCAGGAAGTGATATTGCCTACAATTAATTTAGCTGGATGCAGCAGAAAGAATTTGTCAAATATATGAAGCATTTTATCAAACACAGCCACTCAGCGACAGACAAACCGACACTGCTTCTTCTTGATAATCATGTCTCACTTATCTATTGAAGCAATTGACTTGGCATTCATATGCTTTCTTTGATGGATTGGATGTTTAAGTTTATGGTCCAGCCAAGGCATACTACAAGCCCGAATGTAGCGGTTGGCAAAAATCTAATGTTGGAAAGGCATTGGATATTCGACATATCCTTGAACTCGTTTTCAAAAGTTTGGATTTAGCCTTGACTTTAAAGAACATCAAGGCTGGGTTTTCGAAAACGGGCATCTTTCCGTTCAATTAAAACGTTTTCTCTGAATCGGATTTCGTTCAGACCGAAATAACTAATTAATGTGCTAATGCTACTACGATTCACAACAACTCGAACAAAGAAGAGATCAACATCAAGTGCAACACAACAATCATCGTTACGTTCGTCAAGCCTTTTCTCAGTTTTGTCTAGAGTTGGACCAGTTAGATCAGCAACACCTTTGAAAAAGTCTGACCGCGGGTGTAAGCTAATGAAAAGCACCATTCTCACTTCACCAGAAAATGTTGTTGTGCTCAAAGAAAAGCGAAAGAAGAAGGAAGACAGTGCAAAAAAGCGACGACAATCAACACAAGAAACGCCAGCCAAAAAGCGGAGCTAAACCAGTGCGAAAGTCGTCGTCGTCGTCGGATGTAGATTTTTGTATGATTTGCATGGGAAATTTGCCAGCCAAATTATCTCGCGACAATTCCGTTGAATGTTACAAGTGCCAGCGACCATTTCGTATGAAGTGTGTAAATATGTGTCGCAGCTACTATACCTGCCAAAATTGCGACTTTGACGAAGACTAGCATGTATTTGATTTTCTTTATTCTATTTTTCATGGCCTTTTAAACAAATAAATCGACTATAAATGTTGAAAATTTGACTTTTTGAACCCTTTTGTGCATTTCTATAACTGTCCCAACCTAAAGATCACAATTTTTTTTGACCGAAATTCACGTGTTCAAAAAATTGACAATAATTTTTTATTTTTAAAACTATTGAATAATTTTCAATTCTTCTGTTGGAACCTTTGGTGTGAAATACTAAACTTGAAGAGATTTACCACTAAACACCAAATCACTTTTTTGAACTGCTCGATGTACGTTTCGTGTTTAAATCATCTCCTGATCATGCTAACATGGTTAGCGAAACGTGCATCGAGCAGTTCAAAAAAGTGACTTGGTGTTTAGCGGTAAATCTCTTCAAGTTTAGAATAATTTTTATCAAAATCTTGGCAAAAGTCTAGCCAAGAACATTACCTTTCCAACGGTGTATATAACTCCGAGCAAAATTTATGTAGACGAATGCTATCGCCAAAAAACAAAACCTGTCCCAATCTACGGACGTCTCCTTTAGTTTATGATTTGCTACCTTTACCAAGTCTAAAGAATATTGAATATTTTTGATAATATTGATTACTCTTCTCAGGTACAATTTGTGATAACATATATAGCCCCCTGGCAAATAACCTGGGGATCTGCGTTCCATGCCTTTGCACAGCCCTTTTCCGTACCCCACTCAGCTATGTTATTTACACAAGCAATTTTATCAGCAGTATTTTCTACACCATTAAGTCCATTCTTAGGAAGCGCTATATTTTTTACCTCTTACGTGAGACCTGTTAAATTCTGGGAACGAGATTATAATACTAGAAGAGTTGATCATAGGTAAAACACAATATCAGGGTGATCCTTAAGTTTAGTTGTTTTTTGTATATATTTCAAACAAATGATTGAAGTTGAATACACTCAATCTTAAAATGTTAGATACACTTGAGCAACTATTTTTTTAGGACATCAAAGTAACAAAATATTGAAACTGCAGTAAAGCGAATTTTTACTCATCTTTTTAAAATGAAGACATCCTTCAACATGTTTCTCAAGACAAAATAACTGAAAATGTTAAACATACACTCAATTTTATAAGAGAGAGAAAAGTTAACAAGAGGACAACAAACATTTGATTTTTGTCGTCTTTCTACCCTCTTTTATTAAATCAAAAATTCTTTTTGGTATTGAATCATACAACTAACTCTTTTGTTATTTGTTGTGGAATTTCTTCCCATGAAGCCTGAATAACACTTTTCAAATCTTCCATATTTGTAAATTGTCTTGATTACCCATGATTTTTGCGCTTTGAGTTGTCAAAATAAATCTACTTTTCTCTATTTGTAACAGCTCGATGCAAAAAAACTTTTTCTTTTTTGCCTGGCAAGTAAAATTTCTTTCCTTCAATACATATCAAATCAATTTTCTTTCATTCTGGATCTTTCCCAATGCGTGTAGGTGTTCGGAAATGGTGGATTGGGCAACATTCAATGCTTCTGCCAATTGGTCCAATGCATGAGTTGGGTCTTCATCCAATAATGCTTACAAATCTGCATCTTGCAGAAGTCATTTTCTTCAAATGAAAGAAAGTTATTAAACTTCTTTTTCGCAAAAAGTCTTTTTCTGGTGGTTCGACATTTTTAAAGCTATAAAAAATTTTTATTTTTGTGCACAAAGAAAATTTATAGCGAACAGGCTTTTGATGGCGTATGTTTACCTTCCAAAACGCTATAGACGTCATTAGTCTATACCAACAAATGTATTAGTAACAACATCGATTATTAACCGAAACACCTATTAAAAACAAATACTTGACAGGAATGATGGGATTTTATTTTGAAAGTTGATCTTTTTTAGTTTGAAGGGTTTAAAAAAAAGCGCACAAACTTATGGATCACCTTATTATTTTTATGTCATATAAAATGTTACGTATTTTTAGTAATACACCACTGTCCTCGCATTTGGATAGAAACTTGGGAGCTGATGATAATAACTTAAATTCAATATTTTACGAGCATTTGACCCGATCTTTACAACATTCGTTGTGTGGAGATTTAGCTTTAGGCAGATGGGGACCTGTTAATCAAGGAGATGTATTTGTAATGGCTTCTGACTATTTGAATTGTTTGGTTCATATAATCGAAGTTGGGAATGGATTGGTGACATTTCAGATGAGAGGTTTGGAGTTTCGAGGAACGTATTGTCAACAGAGGGAAGTTGAAGCTATTACTGAAGGTGTAGAGGAGAATGATGGTAAGAGTTTGGAGATATATCGACTGTATAGAATTATATTAGCTTGACTACTATTCCAAAAGAAAAGTTTTTTAAAAGATTTATGAGCGATTAAATTAGAAAAATTTTCAATTTGAATTTTTACCTTAGCTCCAGGTCGCTTTTATCATTATCGTTAACCAAAAGCATGAAATAGAGGAGCATAATCTCAAGATGGCCGACTGTTAAGTAGGAATGGAAAACATGACTGAATAGTTATAATTGAACTAAATCTAAAAAATATAAAGATAAAAATAATAATGTACTAACAGAAGAAAAATAAATAATGTAAATATAGAAAGAATATTTTAAAAGGCTTAAATAAACAACAAAAAGCAGATACACTATTGGAATATATTGAAGAAAATAATATGCATTCAATCATTGAAGAGGAAGTCATCCCAGTTGTTACTAACCTGAAAATCAAAGAGATTTACCATTAAACACCAAAGGTTTCGCTACCCATGTTAGCATCATCAGGAGGTGAGTTATTCTAGATAACAAGATTTAGTGTTTAATGGTACATCTCTTCAAGTTTAGTATTTCACACTGGTTGCAATAAAATAATTGAATGTGAAAGTTAAAAAAAACATTTAGTGGCGATCTAATGACGACAGAAATGCTAAACACTAATACTAAAGACTGTGAAGACTATCGAAGTATTTAGAAGAATAATAGAGAAAAGATTAAATAAATTTATTTTGGTTCGGTTAGGAACATAAAAAAATTAAACAAACTGGTTCTGTGCTAAACAAACCAACATTACCTCGGTAGTTCACCGAAAGGGAAAAAACGACGAATCCAACAATTAGTTTAAAAAAACCCACTGTTTCAACTTCTAACAACAGAATAAATGATTTCAACATCCGATCCGCCATTCAATCTTCAAACTGTAAGAAATGGAATACATCATTTCAATTACTTCATTATTTTATTGATGAAGTCAACTGCAAGAAAGAAAGTTTGCAGAAACTTTCAAAAAATCAATAGACTTGGAAAAATGTTGTATTTTCAGATGAGAATAAGTATAAATAATATTGGAGATTTGTTTAGAGGAAACCGAATAAAGAATTTAAATCAAGGAACGTTAAAACCTATTGTGAAAGACAGTCGTAGCAATGTATTGGTTAATAAGTGGTAGCAGTGTATTGCTTGGAAAAGTATGCTTCATTGATGGTATGCTGAATCGTAGCGCTGGCTTTAGGTTTGAAAGTGAGAAAAAACAAAGTTTCATCGATAATTGTGTTGACTGAGGAGTGGGAAAAAATTGAGCCTGAGATAATTTGGAAACTTGTTGCATCGATGCAATGAAGATTGCAAGTAATAATTTGATGCTAGTGATCATAAAAAATTAATAATTATATTATTTAAACAAAACTTAAAAAAAATAAAACTAAAAACGGCTATGCCAATTCTTTTTTTTGTATAATAATTTATAATAGAGATAACGTATAATACAACAGAGAGAACGTAGCAGGTGTGGCGAACGCGTGTGCTTCTGCTACTGTGTTTAATCTATTGTTGTTGCGTCATCGCGAAAATTAATTGATAAACTTTGCTGCAGAATGTTTAATGTTGTGTGTACTAAAGTGTTAATCATAGTAGCGTCTTGATTTGTCTTTTTAACCTCTTGAATTTTGGACATCGTGAACACTGAACACTGACTTTTTTGCGATGCCGGCTTGTTGTGCTGCGTGTTCAACTTCTGTTAGCCGCACTAACCCAGGCATTTGTTGTAGTGGACACTGCCGTCGCGATTTTCACTTAAAGTGCATTAAATTGCCAGTGGTTTTGGGTGAGTTGCCCGATGACTCGGGGGTGATTTGGTCCTGTAATGAATGTAGAAAATCGGACACTAGTGAATTATTGCGGGAGCTTCTCGCAAAGGTGAACTCAATCGTAAGAGATGTTTCGTCTGTGCAACAACAACAATCTGGTCTGACAGACTCAGTTAAGTTCTACGGTGATAAGATAGATGATTTCAACAGGCAGATAGAGCACTTTAAAAAGGTATCGAGAGGGTTTGATAATATTCAGAGTGAGCTGGTAGCTGTTAGGAAGGAGTGACAGACACGGGAAAACAACATAGAGGTTTGCGGTGTCCCGGAGGGGCGCCGGGAAAACGTCCAGGACTTGGTAATAAAAATCGCTGACGCCAAAAATGTAGAGATTGATAAAACTGATGTAGTAACCTGTCATATAGTAATGCGTTTTCCGCACAAAGACACTGGAAGACCTTTACCTAAAAATATTGTGGTAAAATTTATTTCCCTAGAAAAGAGAAACCAACTACTCAAAGCTGTCAAAGCTTTGAAAAATTCTAATATTGCCTCGGAGAAATTGGGATTTGACGCAAATACCTGAATATATATAAATGAACACCTGTCACCGTATTACAAGTCAATCTTTGCTAAGTCTCGGGAACGCTCCGAAATCGACCTTAACAGTCTTCATCTCTAACTCATCTCATTAAGTATAAAACTGTAAAACGGTTTGAGATTGTCTTACTGCAATGGCTGATCACGCTGTGTCTATCTTCTATCAGAATACCAGAGGCCTAAAAACAAAATGCGTTGACTTGTTCCAAGCAATTTGTGACGCCGATTATGATATTATTTGCATAACAGACACGTGGCTAAAACCAGAAATTTCGGATAGTGAGTTATTTCCTCAGGGATATTCAGTCTTTCGATTGGACAGAAATCCCATAACGACGAGCAAGCAGGACGGTGGTGGAGTCTTGTTGGGAATTCGTGAATCATTCAAAGGTAGCACCTTAACATATCTGTGCGGCAACGATAATATTGTGGAGGACTTATGGATCTCAATCGCTTTGAGGGGAGAGAGGAGGCCCTTGATATGTACTGCTTATATTCCACCGTATGCCTTTTTAAATAATTATACAGGATTCTTTACCAAATTGGAAGGGGTATTGGAGAAATATCACAAAAGTGATATACATGTGGTCGGTGACTTTAATTTGCCTCATCTCGGATGGACGCAAGCTTCCAGTGACTTGTCTCTACTACCAGGCAGCGCGACGGACCCAGTGAGTTTTAGTTTTCTTGACTTCTACTCTAGTAATTTAAAACAGTTTAATAATATTCTTAATGTAAATGGTAGGGTTTTAGATCTAGTTATGTCACATTCATTGTCAATGACAATCAAAGGGTGTGAAGTTCCCTTGGTTTCGGAAGACCACCATCACAGGGCTCTTGATATTACTTTAGATCTGAGTATTGTGCGATCTAGATCCTCTCAGAACTATACTCGAGTTCTGTTTGCCCGGGCTGACTATGCTTCTATAAACGCTGAATTGGGGGAGTGCCGATGGAGCCAGGTTTTAAAATCAGACGTTGACGGTAATGTATCCTACCTTTATAACTTCTTAGATGACCTTATAAACAAGTATATCCCCCGTAAAACAATAAAAAAAATCTCAATATTCGGTTTGGTTTTCTAAAGAAACAATTAACTGTTTGCGTGGCAAGGGTAAAATGCACAGTAAATGGAAGAAATTTTGTAGTGACTCCGATTATCAATTATTTAGCGATTTGAGACGTAGATCTAAAACACTCATTAAAAGCGATTACCAAAAATTTATTGAGGTTACTGAGAATAACATATCAAAAGACGTAAAAAAAATCTGGTCGTTTGTAAATAATAAAAAATCCAAAAATTCTTTCCCGAAAACTGTTCTTAAATTACGACATCTCCACTGATGGTGATGACATTTGTAAAATGTTTTCTGACTACTTTAGTAGTGTATTTGTATCTTCTATTTCGCCTGTAAGAGTAGAGAAGACTGTCTCTAATAATGCATTTAATATCCTTTTAGTTACTGAGTCCAGTATTTTACACGCGATAAACTACCTCGAGGAAAGAAAAGGACCAGGTCCTGATGGGCTCCCTTCTATGTTTCTTAAGTCTTATCCAGCTTTGTCTACACCGCTACATATAATAATCTATCTATATACATATAATAATCAGTCTATCTCAAAGGAAATCTTCCCATCACGTTGGGAAATTGCGCAAATTATACCAATACATAAATCTGGTGATAGAGCCAACATTCAAAACTACCGTCCTATCTCCCTGCTAAATCATTTCGGTAAAATATTTGTATGCGTCATTTTGCAAGAATTACTGTTTAAAGTTAATCCATCAATTGATCCTGCTCAGAATGGTTTCTGCAGGGGTAGGTCCGTATTGACTAGCTTGATGCCTTTCGTACAAAACGCATTGGATAATATGGAAAATGGTCTAAGTACTTGTGCAGTTTATACCGATTTCTCAAAGGCTTTTGATAGGGTCCACCATCCTATGCTTATCACGAAATTGATGAACTTTGGAATACACGGCAATCTCCTAAAATTGATTGAAAGTTATGTAACTGATGGAAAGCAGTATGTGGCCGTCAATGGACCGAAGTCTGGCTATTGGTCTGTATCTTCAGGAGTACCTCAGGGGTCTCACTTGGGACCGCTTCTTTTTAATATATTTTGGAAGGATCTCGGTAGCTGCTTCTCTTACTGCGATTACTCTCTATACGCCGATGATCTTAAAATGTTTGGTACTGTGATGCGGCCTTCTGACGCTGATTCAATTCAGAATGACCTTTCTAGACTGGCCAATTACTGCCCCCACCATAATCTAACATTGAATACCAGCAAATATCAATTTATTATTTTTTCAAGGAGTACATCTCCTTTCAATTTCAATATAATATTGCAAGTGGATGGGGTGGTGTTGGGAAGGGTGGATACGATCAAAGATCTAGGTGTGATCCTCGACTCCAAGCTGTCTTTTGAACTCTATATAGCTTCGATAACCAATCGTGCCAAAAGGTTTTTGGGTTTCCTAACGCGCACTACCAGGGACTTCTGAAATATGTCTTCTTTGATCCTCCTATACAATAGTTTGGTCAGACCGATTTTCGAATATTCATGTACTGTTTGGAATCCCTTGTATGATGAATATTCCATGGAGACAGAGGGCATTCAAAGGAAGTTCCTCAATTGCATTAACTATATATTTAATAAAAAAGACGGTTGTACGATGTTGTTTTTATTTACAAAATAATGAACAATCTAATTCACTCTCCTTGTTGTAACAGTATGATATTTCTCAATTCTTCCCCTTATTCACTGCGCAATAGGTTAATATTTAGAGTTCCCCATTATATGTCAAATTATTATAGTAACTCTCCTTTAATTAGATGCGTCCCAACTTATAACAATTTGAGCTTGTCTGATCCAGAATTGGATTTTTTTTCTGACAGTTTGCTTAGTTTTAAGAGAAGGGTTAAGGCGATATTGCGCGATTCTTAGCGATTGATGATTATGTTGTTCTTCTCTTTTTTTTCCTGTGCTCTCAAAGTATGTTCACTTCACTATTTGTATTATGACCTGCATACTGTGTCTTGCAATTATTTAGGAATTAAATGGTTTAGTTTTTAGATTTAAGTGATAAGTACTTGCTATGTTCTGTAAGTTAAGTTAAGCTTTGTTAAACTGTGTTATCCTGTAATAGGACAGGTCACCTGTCTGTTGGATAACCCTATTATTTCAATAAATCAATAAATAAATAATAATTCATATAATCTATTTGAATTTATTCTATACATTAAATAGATTATCTTACTTTTTATTTGCCATTACATTTTATTTTAAATTTATATTGATTTTCCACCACGGTGTACATTGCCGAATCTAGTTTTTTTTGTATACTCGATTTTTCTCTGAAAATATGTTTATTACTTTTCAAGGTTGTTGTTGTTGTGACACTGGACATCTCCCTAACATGTTGAGTATAAATGCCGCATTTAGTCAGAGATGGTTAGCTTGGGAGGTAACTTCAGCCAAATACATTTTGGAAGGATACAGTATATCAGATAATAGTGTAGTGTCAATGTTACAAGTTTTTGAATTCAGAAAAGTTCTAATATCATATTATGTAAAGGTACAGCCTATAAAAAGAAATAGGGAATAAACATTTTTCACATTTCTTTAACATATTTAGAGTATCATTTTCTACACGATTCGGTCGTCCAAGTTAGATGATTGGCTAAACTCCGAAGTCATTAACAAAACTCTCAGGGCTATTTGGAAACCAGACTTTGTTGATTTAGATCCCGTCTTTAATTATAACATCGATGAAGACTATGATATTCAGCACAATGGAATGACAAAAACTAGGTTCTTACACGTCCACGGTAAGTACCCTAC
Organism: Cosmopolites sordidus; assembly: GCA_031761425.1. Classification (NCBI taxonomy): domain Eukaryota; kingdom Metazoa; phylum Arthropoda; class Insecta; order Coleoptera; family Curculionidae; genus Cosmopolites; species Cosmopolites sordidus. Next base: position 59,998 of record JARFXV010001267.1, read on the forward strand.
TCTTAAAGAACTAGTGATTTTACTGTATACGTTTATTTATGGTTTTTGAATTGCGTTGGCTTCTACTATTCATCATAGTTGAAGAAATTGAAAGAAAAATGTTTCTTGTCCAATTTCTACTTGATTATACGAGGTGTGTACATAAAATAATGTTGACTTTAGCTTCGAAGGGAAGCAGAACCAACATCTGATACGTCTTCAGTACGCACTAGTCTTTCAGAACGCACTGGAAAAATCAGGTTCACGAAAAGAACTGCTGCGGACTACTAAGTGACTCTAAGAAGTTCAAACTCGTGCTGAAGACGCATCTTATATTGGCTATCTCCTCTGCAAAGGGAAAACAACATCATTCCGACGAAGCTACAGAGTTAGCGAAACGCGTCGAATAAAAATATATTAAAGTGGAAATCAGACAAGGAAAGTATTTTATTCAACATTTCTTATGAATTTAGGTGAATGGATTCAATATTGCCTGGAGAAAAGAGGAAACATTTCAAAGAAACAAAGGGTGACTTTGTTATGTTTTGCCTTGAGTTTACTGGGCAGAAGAGCGTTAGGAGCAGTGTCACAAAATATGGTGTCGAGCCTAGAATTTTTCTTGTACGGCCTACATGCGTTATTTAAAGGTAAGAATAATACCTATGTATAAATGTTTTATGTTGTAAACGATTCTTGTGAAATAAACCCTATTGGAAGACTATTTCACGAGTCTATTGAGACATTTAAACCAACTTTTTATAAGACAGCTGGTGTGAATTTGCTTATTTTGTCTTGCCATCATATAATTTTAGTGGAAAATCAACTTTTAGCTCGCAAGTTGATTTACGATCGGTAAGAGATCTTCAGGAAGCCTTTGGTATCCGTCAGCATTACGTTTTCTCAAATAAATTCGGACGGTCTACCCCTAACCAGTATTGAACCATCCCATCTAACGGGCGTTTTTAACTACCCTGGTCTTATATTTTTTCTCTTTCTTTGGGTTTTTCGCCACGATCTAAAAATCAAAAAAATATCAAATTATCTGTTCTTATATAATAAAAGAATCACTTGGTAAAAAACAAAACGGAGACAAATTTCTATCGAACAAATATTTAAAAATATAAAAATTTTCCAAAATAAATACCAACTTTTGAACGTAAACGGGAGGAGAAGATTTTTGGGAGGTCTTCTCCCGTTTTCAAGACGAGCCTTAAAAAATAATTTACATTAGTTTTTATATAATACTCTAAAAACAATAAGTAAATATTTTTTTTGTTTATGTCAATGATACTTACATCGACAATAATATTTTTTATTGACAGTGATACAATATCCAAAGAATAATATAGATGAGGTTTACTGTGTAATTATTGTGTATTAAGTACTTTTAAACGTTTTTAATTATATTCTTTAGAATCGGGAACCATATTGAATTTAAATTAATTATAGCGGTTTCTGTTAATCTTCTGTATTTCTGAGAAATTTGTCTCCATTTTTTAGATGCCAGATATTTTGATATTTTTTGAGTTTTAGATCGTGGTGAGTGCTTCCACATGCGCTGTATTGGCTGGATTTGGCTCCCAGTGATTATTTTCTCTTCCCAAACCTGAAGAAATTGCTTGCTGAACGAATATTCACTTCAAATGATGAGGTCAGAGATGTGACAAACGGTTATTTCACAGAGTTGAATAAATCTCATTATACTGAGGGTAAATGTTGGAACCTCGTTGGTTTAAATATATTGAATTGCATGGTGACAACATTGGAAATATAAAATTCCTGTGTCTGCTTTGTCAGGCCGAGAACTTTTCAAACGACCTCTGTAGTACGTCTAAAGGAAAAGGTTTTGATCTTCTCAATTTTTCAGTACACGCCAGCTCATTTCTGATAAGAGAAAAATGCCTTATCTATCAATTAAATCAATTCAGTTCAGATCAGAGCAATCTGTCAATTAAAACAAATACGTTTCCCAGCACATGGAAATCCTCCAAGATCACTCCTGTTCACAAATCATGAAACCCAGCGCATGTCACTAACTATCGCCCCATACCAATGCTGTGCAACTTTGCAAAAATTTTTGAAAACTATATTTCCAATCAAATCTTTTTAAAAATTAAACATTCGATCATATCTGAGCAACATGGGTTCTATCAAGGCAGATCCACAATTACCAACCTAACATGCTTCCTTCAATTTATATACAAATCAGGTTGACACAATATACACTGATTTCTCGAAAGCATTCGACAAACTTGACCATGGACTTATACTCCAAAAGATGAGCAGATTAGGCTTTGATGGCGGTGCAATTTCGTTTTTAAATTACCTTTAAATCTGACCTTGCAAACAACAGGACACAACATATTGAGTTTAATGTGCAACACATTATTTGCCGACGACCTTAAACTCTTTATGTCAGTTCTATCGTTACATGATTGCTCTCTATTACAGGGTGACCTGCATCTCTTGGCCGATTGATGTGCTTGTAACAGGCTTTCACTGAATTTTGCCAAATGCAAAAAATTACCTTTTCCCTCAGGTATAATGTAATATATATATATATATATATATATATATATATATATATATATATATATATATATATATATATATATATATATATATATATATATATGCAGTTATAAAAAAACCTGGGAGTGTATATCAATAGAAAACTGTCATTCAACCATCACATTGATGAAATCATGCAGTCAGCAACTGCAACGTTTGGCATCCTAATTAGATCAACAAAGGCTTTTGATAATATCAGCTGTTTTCTAACTCTGTATAATGCCTTAGTACCATCTAGACTTATCTACGCTTCCCCTGTTTGGTCGCCAATATATACTACACAGATTGCTTGTCTTGAGCAGGTTCAGCGGCGTTTTCTAAATTATTTATCTTTTAAGCTGGATGGTGCCTACCCCTGTAGAGGTTATAGCCACACTCTATTATTGAAGAGATTCTCCTGTCAGTCCCTGGAGAATAGTATAGTGTATGCTGCTCAGCTTTTCCTGCTGAAGCTTAGTTGATTGTGATCAATTCCTCAGTGAGATTCGGTTTTTTGTCGCCCGAATTAACAGCCAAGTTCGGGCTGCTTTCATCATACCTACCTCTAGCACCAACTTGGCCTCTAATGCACCGCCCTTTCTTTCGTTCCGAGACCATAACAGATATGTCATTGGCGGGAACGTTTCTGCGTCCTTGATGGATATTTTTTTCAGTCCCGCTTAGTGAGTATAAAGCAGCTTTTTTTGAGGGTACTTTGGAAATAACTTTTGCAATGTTCTTCATTTTTAATTTTTATATAAATATTTTTGTACCATTGTTAGGTTAAGTTCAAATAGTTCACAAGTAAATATAATAAAATGATTATTGTTATATCTACTTGTGTTTTGTACTGTTTTTTAATTGGGCAGTAGCCTGTTAGACAATAAAGCATCATTCATTCATTCATTCATTCTTCATTCATTATCGGATTTACAACTCCTAAAACTAAGAACTAGTTCCAGTTTTTATACGCATCAAGTTTCAATATATTTTTTCAGGTGATTTTCGAATAACTTGCTCCAGAGATGAATGGGTCTTCACTGACATGGATTTATTGAAAAAGGTGGTAGCTCCAGCTGTAAGAATGTCCTTGAAGCTACACCAAGATCATTTCATGTCTCCTGACGAATATGAGATTCTGCCCGCTTTATACAAAGCAATCCGCAAGCACGAACAAGAATTGGTAATAAGCCATGAAGGAGACCCGGCGTGGAGAAATGCAGTGTTAAGTGGGACACCCAGTCTTTTAGCTTTAAGGTAGATGAAGAAGTAGACTGATGTATTGTTCTCATAATACGGTTTTCAGGCACGTTTTTGATGAAGGAAGTGACGAGTACAAAATTATTATGTTGAATAAACGGTACCTGAGTTTTCGTGTGATAAAAATTAACAAGGAATGCGTTAGGGGCTTGTGGGCTGGGCAGCAACAAGAACTAGTTTACTTAAGGAACAGAAATCCTGAAAGAGGTTTGATTGTATTTTCATTAAAAAGGTTTTGGTATATTGGAAATTTTCTTTCTTTAACTTTAGGTAGTATACAAAATGCGAAACAAGCGCTGAGGAATATTATTAACTCATCCTGTGATCAGCCAATCGGTTATCCGATCTATGTGTCACCTTTAACGACTAGCTACGCGGAAACGAATGAGCAGTATTGTTCTTTAATGGGAGGATCTGTCAGTTTGAAAAAAATCAAAAATTATGTATTTGATCTGGTCAGGCGGTAAGTATCAAAATCTAGGAGCTAAATCGAATTTATGCATACACATTAACATCTGCTAGACATACATACTGACATAAATGACAGATGAAGTTCAAACTCCTCGCCATTATAGAGGACAGTTGTACCAACTTAGCGATAAAAAGCTTTTCCAATTATAAATTATCAGTACTTTTTTGACAGAATGTAATTGTTATATATTTTACTCGTATTGGTTTCTATTTTCATTAAATATATTTTTATTTTTACATTTAACGCAGATTTGATAATTAATTTTTGTTTCAAGAATTAGAAAGCGTTGTGGAGAAGGATGTTCAAGTGGAGCTTCGAATCGCGAAGAGATAAGCATGGGTCACGAAGGAGTTTATGCCATGACTCCTATGACTTTTCCTGCCGCACCAAGGCGGTCTACAGATAGTTTTAGATCAGCTGGAAGTATAGGACGGGGATCAAGCCTAAGCAGAACTTCTTTAGGGGGCAATCGTGGCAGTTTAGTTTCAATGGGTAAACCAACAAGCTCCACGCTTGTAAGCCTAACGGGCTTGTTTAAAGAGAAGGATGAACGAAATGAAACTCAGGGTCAGAACAAGAGTTCCAACGAGGAAAAAATGACGGAAACTCGGGATGGTAATGCGGAAAATGTTGAAAATGAGTTTGTTGCTTCAAGAGTTAAGGTAAGGCCGTAAGAGGGTTAGAGGGTAGATTAAATATATAATTATACTTATTGCTGTTATTGTAAATATGTTTTGTACAGCTGTGTTTTGTACTATTAGGAATACAAATAAGTTTCTGCCGTTTTCTATAAAAATTAGGAATTTATTGTGAAAGAACGGTACATTAAGTTTTATTCGAAGTATTGTCCATTAGTAGTCACTACTTCTTCCCATCTTTCAGCAACATTCGGATACCACGTCGGAAGAACTCACATCTTTTGAGAATATCTACCCGATGTAAAGCGCTGCTCAGACAGACCATGTGGCATCGACCGGAATACGGCAGGTGGGGTAGGACTTCCCAATTAAGTGTTTCCAAATAGGTTTTGACCAGCACCGCAACATGCGGATGAGTATTATCATGTAGGAGAATAATTTTGTCATGTCTGGAATAGTAATAGACGTGTTTTTCCTTGAGTGGTCGGCTCAGTCTCATTAATTGTGTTCGGTAGAGAGCTCCAGTAATAGTTTCGCTCGGTTTGAGCAACTCATAATACACGACACCAAGTTGATGCCACCAAATACACTGCATGAGTTTTTTTTTCCATGAATATTCGGTTTGGCGACAATGTTGAAGCATGGCGAGATGGTCCCCATGATTTTCTCTTCTTTGGGTTATCATAGTGGATCCATTTTTCATCACCAATGACTATATGATGCAAAAAAACCCTTTTTTTATGCCTGGCAAGCAGCATTTCACTCATGCAAAATCGGCGTTCAACGTCTCTCGGCTTCAGTTCATATGGATCCCAATATCCTTGTTTTTAAATCACTCCCAATGATTTTAAGCGATGTGAAATTGTTTGTTGAGTCACTTCTAATGTAAGTGCAAGTCCTTTTTGCATTTGGGACGAACCTTCCTTCAATAATACTTCCAATCCCGTGTCTTTGCACACTTTCGACCTTCCTCTACGTTTTTGTATTGCCACGTCAAACTCACCGTTTTTAAACTTTTGAAACACTCTCGACAACTTCTCTTACTTAAAGCAGCCTCACCATATGCTTCTACAAGCAATCGATGCCCCTCAGCTCCAGATTTCTTCAAATTAAAGAAGTAAATCAAAAGGCCCTGCAAATGACGCGGAAACTTAATTGTACACCTTTTAGTTATTTTATAACGTATCTTTCAGCTTCAAAACGAGGTATAATATTTGAACCTATAAGCGATATCGTCAGATTTGTTTTTTTTTCTATTCAATCTGCCCTCGTTTTAATGATCAGTAGATTTTTTATTCATTGAGATTGTTTCACAGATATTAGATCCAAATCTAGTCTACGACTGCATCAATTTGGGAAGACGGATTGATGTGTCATGGCCGACTGAATATATGAGATGCCGTGGTGGTCGATCGTATTGGAAAGACTGGGTACCACAAACTGGAATGGAAGGCCCAGTAAGTTCTTACTGTCTAAAACATCGATTCTTTTTTAATCAATATGGCTTTTTAATTTTATCCATATAGGTTGTTCATAAATGGACTCCATGCCATAGGGATCCTAACAAAAGGTCTCATGTAGATAGAACAATTTTATTAGTTCAAATTGACGACAAATATGTTCCTATAGCAGAAAGCGGTGTGCAGGATTTAGGTCCCGAAGTATAGCACAGGGGGAACTTAGGTACATATACATTTCACATAATTAAATATATAATGGCACGAACCCACCGATCTAGAACAACCACGCACATTGCTCTACGCTTCTTGTGAGCCGATCAAAAAATTCGGGGTAACCTTTTTGCCCGACCCTATATTTATTATGTTCGAAAAACACTTATTAACAAAGTAATTATCTGCTTGTCTGAGCGTTTTTTTTTTGAAAAATAATTATGCACGCGTCCCTTACACTTAATTTTTTCCATGATAGAAATGCGGACTGGTATAGACCATATATTTTTTGAGTTACCCCCGTATTGTTTGTTGCCTTTTCTATGTCATTCGGAATTTTTTTATGTGAAATTAGGTTTTATTTTGTTTTTTTTATCTAAATTGTTTTATTAAAAAGTTGGTCGAAGAGTATTTTTATACTTTCGTTGTAATAGTTTTTTTCCCATTCAAATGTGCAAGAATTTGGTGTACAATTATTCAACCTTTATTTTGGTCTGTTCTGTTTGATGGGCTCGTTTATTTAACCTAATTGTTAATTGTAGAGTTTCCAACAAAACATTGAAAAAATTCCTTTTGAGTTTATTGCTATTAACTTTCAGCGTTCCAACTTTCATACTATTAGCTTCATACTGATCTGTTGGTATCTGATATTGTAGTACACAATGAAATATCATTATTATAATAGGCGCCTCAACACCTTAAGGTAGATAACAGCTTGGATAAATGTTACACAAAAATTATTAGTTTTCGAGTTTTAACTACAATACAAAATCTAGATTTTTAAGTTATTTGAACATGCGATAAAAACAAACATTGTTCCTAGAGGCAAGAAGCCACAGCATCCCATCTCGGTTCAGACTGGGTGGATGCTGTCTGCTGTTGCTGGATCATAAGCACAAATCCATGTCTCAGCGTTAAGAATTATGCATTTCATATAGTAACATCATAAAAAGAAAGCATCTCTTCAGCGACTTCAATACGACGATGTTTTTCAAAAAAATTCCAGTGTTTTCAGAACAAGGAATGAGACAAGCCTAAGTTGTTCTTCAAAATTGATCCCAAATGATGTTACAGTAATATCTACCCCACGTATCTAATATCTACAGTTAAACCGATGAAAAATTATCCATGCGTCATCAATTTTATCCATATGAACCAAATAGAAAATTATTAGTCAAATTAGTGCTAATTTTCATAATGGACGAGGTTGGTGCCTCGAAAGACGGACATTTATGTTTGATTTAAATCCACGATATATTTATTTGTAAATATTTATAACATATAATTATAAAAGCTTATAAAACTTAGCTTAAAACCTCGAAATCTTAGTCAAAAAAGACTACTAATCCCAAAGTTCGACCATACGAAAATAAAACCAACCCTAACAGAAGAGCTTGATAAACAACCAGCAGAGAATTGACAAGAACTGAAACTGAAAAATTATTGAAATAGTCCTAAAGTTGGTCCCTTTACAAAAACGTAGAAAACATCCGTGGTGGGATGAAGTTTGCGAGCAAGCAGTATTAACCCAAAATTAAGCTTTCAAAGAGTGGAACAGTCAAAAAACAGAAATAAACTATAACATCTTTTTGGAAGTAGGAAAAGAAACATCGAAGCTAATTAGACAGACTACAAGAAAGTATGAAAACAATCAACTTAATGAAATAGAAAAATATTTTCAAAAAAATAACACCCGAAATGTTTACAAAACATTTAAAACTAAATTAACAGGCTATCAACCCCAAAGTCTTTGCTTCTGAAAGGAAAATGGACCATTAGCTCTAAATAAACAAAACAATTGCAAAGAAGTTGCCAAATTTTTTAAATAACTACTAAACTGTCCTGAGCCCTTAAGCAGATTACCAACAACATTGGAAGGATGCTCTAATCCATCCACTACGTAAGAAAAGAGATATAACGGATGTAAACAACTACAGAGGGATATCTTTTCTCCCAGTTTGTTACAAAATTCTCTCTCCATGTCTACTAGACAGAGCACAGGGACAGTTACAACCTAAAATTGGTGAATATAAAGCAGATTTTCAACCGGGCAGATCCTGCCCGGAACAGATCCTGAATCTAAAGTCTAAAAAAGACTATACAAACTATACAATAAACATCAATACATACAATAAAAACAATAACATCATACATACAATAAAAATCTCGTTTGTACATTTGTAGATTTCAAAGAAGCATATGATTCTATTAACCGCGAATCTTTATTCCAAACCTTGAAAGAACAAGGACTAGATCTGAAAACACTGGCAATTATTAAAGCAACACTAAATAACACAAGGTCAAAAGTTAACTTTATAGGTTACATCTCAGAGCCCTTCGAAATTAAAACTGGAGTGAGACAAGGGGCGGGACTCTCGCCACTCTTAACTGTGTTCTAGAAAAAGTAATACAGGGGTGGCGTGTAAAAAAATTGGCCCTAAATATTGACCAGCCCATTAAACTGGAGAGAACCAACATCAAAATTGATTGTCTGGCGTTTGCTGATGATCTAGCAATTTTGGCTCAAGATATATTAATAATTAATTCAAATTTCCTTTGAAAAGACACAATACATGACCTGCAAGAGACTAAAAACACCATTTCTAAAAGCAAAATATGGTAACATCAGACGAGTCTCTCATTTTAAATAGTTGTGTCATGAAAATGTAAAGTTTTAGGTCATAGATCGAACGGGGAAGTATCCAATGAATGAAATTGTGTTTTATTGGCCAAAACAATGAATGAAATTATTTTGGTATTAGTTAAAATCAATATTTTTATCTACTGTTTAAACATTGTTGTTGCGACCCATTTTTATATAATGAGAATATTACTAAGCTGTGGAAATATACGGGTCTTTAAACAGTTGCATTACACATTACAAACATATCACACATTTATTACAAATATATATAATTATATAAACATATTGTATAAGATATTTGAAACTTCCATTTCACTTTATTCGGGTAAGTCTCTGCTCGAGGTCTGCTTGATAGAGGAGAAGAAATAACTGGATTATGTTCTTTTTTTTCTTAATAGAATCACAGTTTTCCTTGATATTTTTAATGAAGCTGAAAAAAATGTTACTATATGACAATGCAAAATAAGTAAAACATAATTAAATTAAGTATTCTTTACCTCTTGAATGGTTAAAAGAGGCTCTAAAGGTCCCCCTTCCTTTTTTCCATTTCGAAATACTTATAAACATTGAGCACACATTGTTGAGCCTGCGATTTGTGTTTTTCCCGACATTATCTAAAATCACACAAAATGTTAAATCAATTATGGATACTTTAAAAGTTCGCACTTCTATTTTTCCGTTATTATTTTGAAACGGTTGTTTATCTTTCAGTATGTTTTTAGAACTAGCGAAGATATAATTTCTATTTTTATTAAACATTTGTAATAAAATGTCTTTGGTTAGGTTAAAGAATTATTGAAGGAAATAAAACTTTATGAATCTTTACAAATACTTACCGATAATGAAATAATCAATAACAGTACCTATAAGAACTTAGTTTAGACTCAATAGAGGAAATTTTAACCGGCCGTATGAACAAGCATCTTTTAATTGTTTGTTACTTTCTCTTTCTACCCCACTGTAATGGTATCTCATACACGAAAACATACTTATTGATTTTTTATCTCCTCTCTCGTTCGGTAAAGAACATGTTGAGACAGTGTCTGTGATATAGGCAATTGATGACGCACGGGTAATCTTTGAGCGGTTCAAATGTATAATCGACGATTACTCAGTACAAGAGCCTTGATTTTGCTAATGTTTTCTTCATTGGTTGACGTGGAGGGTCTTCTTCAGTACGGTTCATCTGCAACTAACTTCCTACCATCACTAAAGTCCTTGTACGACGCCTAAACATTTTTTTTTGCTACCTTCATCGCCGTAACACTGTCTTAATATTTTTAATGCATCAGCACAAGAAATTTGGTTGATCAAATCAACAATCAAGATCAAATTCTTTGAACAATTCTTCTATTGGAACCTTTGATGAACACTAAACTCGAAGAGATTTCCCACTAAACACAAAATCACGTTTTAAAACTTCTCATCATCAGATGATTCAATCAATCAGCGACAAAAATGTTTAACAATTCCAAAAAATGGTATAATTTTTAACTTAAGCGAAATGATATGAAACTTCTCAGTCATACCAACTTAAAAAATAAATGATTGTACCGATACACAAAGCGCACAATTTTTGAGTCAGAAATCACCTTACTTTTTGATCACGGCAGCAGAGGTCAGTCAGTATGTATTTTTGCGATCGCAATTTGCGCAAAGAAATTTTCTAATCTAATTTTACTCTGGTATTTAGTCAAAATTTCCTACAGCTCGACCAACATAGTTTGGCCTCTGAGATGCGCAAAAGAAAGAGTGAGAGGGTCACTGTCTAACAGAGATAGAGAAGAGAACGCAGAGTTCCTCGAATATACAGTATTTAAACGATGTTAACACCACGAATACACTGCTTCGAATGAGTTCTCGGGCGTTAGGCTACTGCGCATCCAAACCTCGGAGGCCAAGCTATGTTGGTTGAGCTGTAATTGTTTCGTTGTTACTTTCTGAATGACTCAATGTCACAGTTTCAGATATTGGTAGATAATAGAAGGAGAATAATATATTTTTTTATATTGTAGGATTTTTTTTATTAGCTGCTTATGATGATAGTGGAATGAAAACATGTCAAGTACTTGATATTATTGAACCGAGTCCTTTTTTGTCCGATGATATGGTTTAGGAAAAAATAGTGCGTTGGTAACCTTTATACAGGGTGTTTACTCTTAATTTTAGTTTTATTCAAAAATTCCATACTTCCATATTTATAGACAAGTAAGTAGTATTGTTATATAAAACATTGAGTATATTCTACAAACATCATCTTTTTTGTCAGTTACATTCCTATAAGTTCGAAAGGTGTTCGTTCTTGTTTTCTACCTATTTTACCTACACAGGTTAAACACGTCTAACAAAAAGTATATTTTTTAAATAAATTAATTATCTTAGTTTAGTATCTGGAGTACAAGTTTGAAACAGTTTTGTACATATTAGTAATCCATATTCTGTAAATTATTAGATTTATTCAAAATAAAATCAAAGAAATGACTTCATGTGTATAGTTTATAATGCAAAATACAATGTTTTTGTTTTTTTTTCCAATGTAATAGTCAATTTCTCTTGCGTGAACACTAAATCTCACAGTAATCAATAGTGTGAACACTAAATCTCACAGTAATCAATAGTGTGAACACTAATCAACTCATTTTTTTTTTAATTTTCAACACACGTTTTGCTGACCATGTTAGCATTGTCTATTTAAATCATCTCCTGACGACGCTAAAAGTGCCAGCATAACGCGCATCGAGAAAAAAAAGGTTTGGTGCTAAATCTGTTTCAGTTTAATATAATACTAAATGACTTCTTTTCTTTAATTGTTTCTTTAATAAATGAAAAGGAAAACAAAAACATGCAATGTAATGCGTCCAAAGAAAATATGAAAATCTGCTTATTTTTAATAGTTGTACATAAAAACATGCTGCTTACGTAATAATTATGAAGAGGGAGATATTGAGCTGCACAGGTTAAAAATTACTTAAACTTCAGGGAAGATGCATTTTGATTATGCCTCAACTTTTTTAGAGCTTTTTGAGAACGGAAACTACCAACAGCTCGTAACTTTCTATATTGTTACACAGTTGCCTTAAAAGTGATAATAGACTGATTTTTTTATATATAATTTTGTATAGTAATCTTGGTTAGTTAAGCATTACAACGATCTTTTATAAATTTACAGTTTCATTTTAAATAGGGTAAGGTTTAAAGTTATAATAAGCACTTGTTGTATGCTTCACTAAAGTTTTTCGATCTTATTTCTTTTTAATGTAGGTACATATTCGTAATGATATAATTATAATCGATAATAATGCTAAAAGCAGGATCTGAAGTATATGGCATATCAAAATATTTTCAAACAATTTGCACAATAAATCAAAACAGAAGAACAATTTTTATAAAAACTTTATAGCATTATTATGGATATATATACATATATATGGAATTTTGTATTTTATTTAGTGATATTTATTTTCCTGCATTGTTAAGACATTTTTCGTAAAATAAAGGTTGATTTAAAATGTTTTCATTTTAACTAGATAGTCTCTGTGATTTTCGTTTAGATGTTTAGACGGGTCTTGGTCTAAATTTTATACTACAAATTTAACAAATAAAATGTAAATAATTATTTTTTGTTTTTTTTTTAATTTTCAAACGATATCTTATACTGACAGGGCTAAAAGTGATGAAAAGCTCAGCATGTTTCAGAATAATATTGAATTTGTATTGTATTAGTATGTTACAAATTGCAGAATACGGGGGAGTGGCAAATTTTACAGTCCTATCTCGACATGCATCTACGCACACACGTCTCGATGCGCATGTCTATACACGCGTGTCTACGCTCGCACACATGTTGCAATCAGTTACAAAACATAGAAAACCAATTGGAATACAAACTATATACCGCTGAATACGATTTTTTTGGATTTTTTCCCACCCTATTTTGTATTATCTTTTTTACTTCATTAACGTCAATGCCTGTAGTCGTGCTGCCGAGGCTAAAAAGAACTTATGTTTAGTGCCGAAACGCGATCTTGCACTAGCATGAATGATATTATGGTATTGATTAGGAAACATAGAGGAGAAAGGAATAATCATCAGTTCTTTATATAGTCCTTGTCCATATTAATGTGTTCACCTGTGGTTTTCAAGCAAAATCCAAGTTATGCGTATTTCTAAACCACTTTGAGTTACTGTATGAACTAAAAATGTTTACTAAACCGTAGATTAACATTTATCTCAAATATAATGCCAATATTTATTTTTTATCTTGACCGCACTGGCCGCGAACACCGCCATTTTTGTGTATTTTTGAGTAAACTTTTATCATCCAAACAACATTTTTCTAAAAATAAAATAAAAAAAAGTGATTTTATCTAATTATTTCACGTGGTCATATTAATACAGGATCACTACATGTGGATTGTACCGAAGGAACTATGATGTGCTGAACTATTGCTTAGCATAATAAAACACCTTTAGTGTTCATTCGGGATAGCTTGACTGCAAAGTGTTATATACACTAAATCCTTGAGCCTTACCTATGCCCAAAATTATCTTTAGTGTGCTCCATAAATTAGTAATAACACAATGTGCTTGTTTTATAACTTTCAGTGTTTGATGAGAATTTGGTAAATTTAGAATTATCATCATCAGCCCTTGGCTATCCACTGCACGATGAAAGCCCGAGCCATTCCTCTCCTATGCCATTCGAGTGCAACATATTTAACGATGTGATCAGTCTATCGTGTTTTGTGTCTTCGTGGCCGTTTGCGATCAAGTGGTATCCACTCCACCTAAGCCATCCAACAGATTACGGAATACCTCTTCAAGGCAGGTTGAGGAAGGAACAGGCTATATTGCGTCATCCTGCCTTACACCCCGCTCTACATTAATTCCAACTACAAGATCATCAAGGTAAACTTTCAGTGTCGCTTCGACATATATTGATCCTAATGTGTTTTTACATTAGGCCTTGTTTACACCTTGGATAAGCAATGAATCCATTATGGCCTGTTTTGAGATCGAGTCAAATTCTATTTCATAATCGATCAAAGCCAAGAACGGTGGCATGATGTTCGTTGGGCCTTTCTATGGCCTGCTGTACAATCTGGATGTGATCCATTGTACTGAATCCATATTTAAATCCTGCTTGCCATCTTGGTTGTGCATCATTCAGTTTTCTTAATATCCTTCTAGAAATTATCTTGGTGAAAACTTTGTAATCACTGATAGGAGGCTTATTGGATGGTAGTTCTTCATATCTTCCTGTACTCCTTTGATACTCCTGAGTGTAACAAATCGAGGTGGAATTACTAAAGTAAAAGGTATACAACATTGTTCCCGCCTTTTTTTTCAAAATTCAAAGCTTTATTGTAAAAAACTGGTTATACATTTATGACTCAAAGTATTGTCCATCCATACTTTCTCCCATCTTTCAGGTAGCATTAGAATCCCGCGTTGGAAAAACTGGTCATCTTTTGAAGCGATCCACGAATCGATTCAATTTTTAACTTCTTCATAAGACCGGAAGTGCTGGTCAGCCAGGCCGGGCGCCATCGGTCGAAACAGGTGATAGCCCGACGGGGCAACGTCTGTGAAATACGGCGGGTGGGGTAGAACTTCCAATTTCAACGTTTCCAAGTATGTTTTGACCACTTTTGCAACATAGAACCAGCATTGTCCTGCTGCAAAATCACTTCATCGTCTTTCGCTGTAATGCGGTCGTTTACCTTTCAATGCTCGGCTCAAACGCGTTAATTGCGTTCGATAACGATCCCCTGTGATTGTTTCAAATGATTTTAACAGCTCATAATACACTACACCGAGCTGGTCCCACCAAATACAAAACATGACCTGGGAGCCGTGAATATTCGGTTTGTCCGTCGGCCTGGAAGCGTGGCCGGGATATCCCCATGATTTTCGACGCTTGGGGTTATCGTAATAAACCAATTTTTCGTCCCCAATGCGCTCACAATGCGATGCGGAAATTCCTTCCGTTTTTGCCTTTCAAGCAACTGTTCACAAGCAAACAAATGGCGTTCAACATCTCTCAGTTTCATCGCGTATGGCACCCAATATCCTTGCTTCTGGATCATTCTTAGGTCTTTGAGGCATTTTGAAATTGCTTGTTGAGTCACTTTCAATAATCTTGCCAACTCTGCTTGACTTGGACACGAGTTTTCATTAAGCAATGCCTCTAATTCTTCATCTTCAAAAAGTTTCGCTCATTCATCGATATGCCGTCTTCAACATGAAAATCACCGTTCTTGAAGCTTGGAAACCACTTACGACATATTCTTTCACTCATAGCGGCCTCATCATAAGTATCTGAGAGCATTATGTGAGCCTCAGCCGCAGATTTCTTCATATTAAATAAATTAATTAACACCTGCCGCAAATGACGGAAATTTAGCTCATAAACTGACATTTTTAATCACGAATAACTTTATGTTGTAAACACAAATCGACTACTGGTGCTATGGGGTTATGTTTACAAGATGCCTAAAGGTATTGCATAACATCTATGATGTATTTATTTCGACCACTACTTACCGCTAACGCCATCTCTAGGAAAAGGGCGGGAGCAAAATTATATACCTTTTATTTTCGGGAAAATAGAATGTATCGATTACAAGTTGTTCATTCATTTTGATTTGGGATTTGTAGGTAACCAATTAATCGATGAAATGATGAAAATAAATGAAACAATCTAGGAATAGTTTATTTATCACACAAATACAGTTCACGAGGAAAATACACAATTAAAAAAATATATTATAAATAAAATAACGTAATTTTCAAGTGTTACATTTCAAAATACTTACAATATTATAATCTGGCACAAATTTGTTCAAACGCGCGAAAAATAAACAATAAAATATAGTTACTTTTTGAAAAAAAATGTGGTGAGGGAAATACCCATGTTACTTCTTTAAAACATTATTTAGTATGTGTGGAATGAAGAGCAGGCGCAAGGTATGCAATAAATAGATAAATCTCCAATTACAAATAGTATCAACGTCTATATTAAATTTATTAGGGCACTCTTTAAATTGTAAAATATTAAGTAATAAGGCCTCCATTAATTCTGTTGCCAATAGTAACAGCAAACGTGTGTAAAATGCCTTGTTACCTTACATGTAAGAAAACATTTAAATTGATAAATCCAGTGGTTTTACGATACGGTCCACTGCAAGACTGCAGTATCTTTTCCACCAATGGAAACTACTCTCGAATCGTCGTGCAGGAAGTTTACTGCAGTCACGTGACTGCTATGACCACCGTAAACATGACAAAGTGACTGAAAAAAAATTTTTTAAAATATATTTCGTTATGAAAGGCGAACACGACTAATGCACTTACTTTAGGTTGTATAACTGGGTAGCTATACAGTTTCACTTTTCCAAAATCATCCGCCGTAACCATCAGTTTTTTATCATTGCTTCTGTCGCAGAAATTAATATCTGAACCATCTGCATTCTCCGGCCAGATACCTATAGTAGTAAACGCGAGCGTGCACGTGTTTGTTGCCCATTCCACGTCCCGCATGATACTTGTTTGAGGTATTTGTCGACAAGTTCCAGCATTCCCTGAAACATAAGCAATCTTTGTCAATGCCATTATTGAATTTCTCACCCGAATAATTTGAATTATCTCAAGAAATTCGTTTGAAGAGTTCAAAATCGAAACGGATATATGAGTGTGGGATGATTGGTGATTCTTTTAAAATAAAATTTATTGTTTTTATTTATATTGTTGTTGTTTTTATATTATTGTTTTTTGATCGAAAACCGATATATTTTTCAGTGTAATTTCCTTTTAACTTGATACACTTCATCGAACGATTTTTTTTAAAGAACGAGCTGTTGCCCTGATAAAATAGTCGTCTATTTGACTGACAGATAATAGATTTATCAAAAGAAAAGTTTCCTGGTGGCGATATTTCGCGAAATGATAATGCTAACACGCCATCAAGATGATGCGACCTCATGCTCTTGGATTATTTTTTGTGGAGTTATATAGTTTCACACATATTCAAGAGATATGTGTGAAAGAGTAATCGAAAATTGGCTCTCCAGAATGCATTCTACCAGACGAAACTAAGGGGGATATTATTTTGAAAATATAATGCCATTATTTTTTCTTAAAGATTACCGGATTATCACTTGTAGTTTTCATTATGCCTCATTTTAATGTTCCTACACTCTTTAACTAAGGGCAGTTTGACGGCTTTTTCAACAGCATTTTTGAGTTTTGGGCCCTACTTTCTTTAACTATCGATTTTTTACTGAGAGATTTTATAAATTTTATCGAATTTCTTTGTTTCTCTTCAGTTGTATTTTTTATTTCTCTTCTCTTATATTTTTTTTGTTTCTCTTTTCTTGTATTCCTTTGTTTTTCTTCTCTTGTATTTCTTGCTTTCTTTTTAATTTTATGTTTCATTATCTGCATTTTTTATGATTCTTTAGAGCATCTTTCCGTTTGTACTAACGTTTTCTAAATTAGACGTCTTCGACATTCACTTGTATTTCTTTGTTCCTCTTCTCTTGTATTTCTTTGTTTCTCTTCTCTTGTATTTCTTGTTTGGTTTTTAATTTTGTTTCATTATTTGCATTTTTTATGATTCTTTGCAGCATCTTTCCGTTTGTACTATCGTCTCCTAAATTAGACGTTTTCGACATTCATATCAATAAAACCTTATAGAGCCACCTTCTTAGCAAGGCACCTTCCTCTACTATCGCATTTATTCTGTTTGTTCGATTACAACTGCTGTTTCTGTTGGCTCAATTAGACTCTCACTTTGAATAGTCACTGATGCCGCTTTTTTGTATATTTTTATAATATCTAAAGCCTTTTCTGAAAATAATGTTATACCCTCAAAAGGGGAAGCTAATAGTGTTGCCACATCGAACGCTATCACCAGTCTCGTACGATTGAAAAGGTAAAAAGGTATTATGATTAAGTATGTTTATGTTCCAATAAAATATATCAGTAAATTAATAAAAACGTACAAAATAGCAGTTCGTAATCTCCTGAGTTGCTTCTTAAGGTTTGATTGTCCACGGCCCAATCAAGGTGCGTAATGAAGCTTGAATGTCCCTAAAAAATCCAATTTGAAGCAATGATGGTGTATTTATCTTTTTTGTTAGCTTACTGAACATCTTCCCACTCTACTGTACTTCATTCCATCATCTGACACTTGATAGACGTAGATTTGGTTATCTCTAGATCCTAGAGCTACCATACTACCATCTGGGGAGAACTTTATAGCTTGGATTGGTTCGTTTCCATCGGTATGCTGACCTAACAATTCTCTGGTTTGTGCATCGAAAATCATCCATTTACCATTGACACAACCAACCAGTATTACAGAACCATCTTGGGAGAAAGCAACACTTTGGGCTTGTTCCTAAAATAAGGTAATATCCGTAATATTTAACATAATTACAGTTAAATAATTAGCAGTAGTAACAAGGGTCTTACAAATTGATCGGTAATTTTAAATAAAAATATGTTAAGCAGTGGCACCATCTCAAGTGGGTCCGGGGCATCAATTTAAACTTTTTATAGCATTTATGGTTATTTTTTTTCAAAAATATTTTCAAAAATAGTATTCAAATTATTCTGTTATTAATTTATGATAATTATTAAGATGCAAGTTATTTTTGTCAGTCTCTAATGTTAAATAGTTAGTAAAATTAAAAAAGCACATCATATAATATACACATTTGTTTTTTAATTGAAGCTTTAATTATATAATTTATTCAAAAAATATAAAAAAGAACATTACAGAATCAATATACTTGCCAAAAAAATAATAAATTGAATATATTCATTTCCGAGCGGTTTTAGAATACATAGATATGTATTATGTACATATGTATTCTAAAACATACAAATAGAATAATCAGATAGCTGCGTATAACACAATTAATTAAATTTTTTCTCCTTTATTTGGGTTTTTCACCACTGTCTAAAACTAAAAAAATATCAAAAATACCTGCTCTTATTTAACTTTATACACTCGTTACTTTATATATTACAAATTAATATAATTTATTTTTTAGTTCAGTTTTGAAAACGGGGGGAGATTACCCTCCGAAAAGTTAACGTTAAAAGTTTGTAAACTTTTTATAACATTTTTATCTTTAAAATTTTGTTCGTTAGGCAAATTTATTACAAAAAAGAATCACTGAGAAATTTGTCTCCGTTTGGTTTTTTGTTTTTATGCAGTGATTCTTAGTGAGTTTTAGACAGTGGTAAAAAACCCAAATAAAGGAGAAAAAATATATGAACACGCCACAATCATTCAGACATTACTTACAATTAATTAAAACTATTTGTTTAGAAATTAGAAATTTTATTTTATTATTAGAAATAATTTTAATATTATTAATATATATATATATATATATATATATATATATATATATATATATATATATATATATATATATATATATATATATATATATATTTCTCAAAAAATTATCTTTTCAGATGAAGCATATTTTGAAATTGTTACGTTAATAAACAAAATTGGTGAGGAAACATTTATGATTGATTCATGAGAAACCTTTACATCCCAAATGAGTTACTGTTTGGTGTCCAGAGATGTAATTTGGCCGTATATCTTCCAGAATGTTGCTGATGAAATTGTAACTGTGAATGGTGTTCGATATTGTGAGATGATAATGGGAAACGGTGATGTTAATTAGCTACCAAGATCATATTGTCCAAATGGTTGTGGCGTATTCATATATATATTTTTTCAATATACAATAATCATAGAGCAAACTTCACCTATATAATTTTTTTGTAAAAAAATAGCAACAAAGTAGTTACAAACAGTAGCAACAAACACAGCAAAAAACATTATTGTCAATGTAAGTACCATTGACATACACAAAATATATTTACTTACTATCTTTTAGAGTATTATATAGAAATTAATATAAATTATTTTTAGACTAGTTTTGAAAGCGAAAAGAGAAGACCTCCCGAAACGTTAACGTTCAAAAGTCTGTATTTATTTTAGAAAATTTTGTATTTTTTTAAATATTTGTTCGTTAGGCAAATTTATTATAGAAAAATAATCACTGAGAAATTAGCCTCCGTTTTGTTTTTTACCCAGTGATTATTTTATTTACATAAGAACAGATATTCTTGATATTTTTTGAGTTTTAGATCGTGACGAAACCCCCAAAAAAAGAAAAACATACCAAGATCATGTGATTTGACACCGTTGTATTATTTTTTTAGGATATGTGAAAAGATCGATAAGAACAATCCACAATCAATTCCTAAATGTTATGCCAAAATGTCATTCAAAATTTTGAGAAAAGAGTGGACGTCTGTGGAGCTGCAAGAGGTGGTCATTTGGCAGATATTGTTTTTCGTGTTTAAATGAAATACGCTGTTTCAATTATCAATTTTTTTAATCAACGCAAATTATGTGTTTTATTGAAGATTTAAAAAAATCGTCCAATTTGTAAGACCCTTTACAATAGGTTCTAACCAATATATTTTCTCTAGCTAAGTAAGCTTACCCCTATGTCTTTACTCCATAAAATACTATGTGACAT
Organism: Cosmopolites sordidus; assembly: GCA_031761425.1. Classification (NCBI taxonomy): domain Eukaryota; kingdom Metazoa; phylum Arthropoda; class Insecta; order Coleoptera; family Curculionidae; genus Cosmopolites; species Cosmopolites sordidus. The sequence goes on from JARFXV010001267.1 coordinate 80,790, forward strand.
TGATTCCCATAACTGAAGTACCTTGTCATATCCAGCTGTGGCAAACTGGGGTATACTTGGATGTGCAGCGAGACCCCACAAATCATCGGTGTGACCTAATAAATGGACCATACTTAAAGAACATTTTTTAAAATTATAAGCTTCTAACCTAATATGATTGGCTGAAAACCTAACTCAGGTGTACCGTTGAGTATACAATTCTTTGTTGTTCCTAATAATAATTGGGAACCCCTTCCTTCTGAAATTACTCTTACACCACCATAATGAGGCTCAATCTACAAAATAAATTCGTTCACTGAAAAATGGTGGCTAATATAGTGAGCAAGGGAATAAAGAACTCTGTGAAGGTACTTTAAAGTGTTTGCATAATAATTAAAACATTATTATTAAAAATTATCATCCATAAAATATGTGTCAAATAAAACATCACCCAAGAAAACTATTCAATTTTAAACCAAATTTTATACATGCGACGACAGTGAAAAGGCAGATATTTTTCAGATAGATACACCTTAGCACGCTAAGGTGATTGTATATTTCTTAAAAGTACTTTTCTTGCTAGTAACTTTCCATTAATATCAAGCCAATAAGGAGTTTACTTTTGTTTTGGGTCTGTGAAAGCAGATTAGTTCGACATTTTTGCTATCATGGAAAACAGCGAATTTCGTATGTTAATTATCACTACTTTTTGCGTGGAAAAACCAAAGAAAATTGCAAACTGAAGAAAAATAGTATCGCAGGGGTTGAATGAGGTGGAAATTGCAATGTGGTACAATTGCTAGGTGGTCACAAAGAAATATTACAATTATCCATAATTAAGGAGGCTGCTCTTGAGGGTGGAAAATATCAGAAAAAAGGCTCTAGATGATCACATATCAGAAAGATAGGAAATCGGATCGGATTGATATATTAGCCGGTATAAATAATTTTCTTGCCAAACAATGACAATGTTTTATATATACCGATCCTTACTGAATTAACACCATTAGATGTGGTTTGGGATAGTGGTGGAGAACTATCGATAGCACTATCAAAATATATAGATAGGTTTTAGTAACTATCGATATTTCATCGATAGTCAATTTTCATTACCATTGCTGTTCAAAATTGAAAAGTTAAGTTATGTTTGCTATGCTATAAAAAAGTTATTTTGTGTTAAGAGTGGTGATTATTCAAGTTTATTGTTAGTTTTTGAAGCAAAAAGGGTATAATGTGAAAGTAGCACTGTGGCAATGGGCAAAGTTTTAAATTTTGCCCGCTCTGAACCAAGCCAAAGAAAGTCATATTACAGTAAAATAATTTTAGGTTTTCAAGTTCTTTGTTTGATGGTCTCATTATTGTTATACATGTTACAAGATAACTGTTTGTGATACAGTTGTGGAACAGCAAAAAAATAACAAATATCCACTCTGGCAGTTTTTTTTTAATCAAGTGACAAAAAATTTGCCAAAGTGTATTGATTGTGGCAAGGAGTATAAAACCAGCGGAAATACCTCAAACCTTAATGACAATCTTAAAAGATTTCATCCCAACTTACTCTGAAGAGACTCTATTGAGAGTAACCACAGTGCTTCAACTACAGCATCATCAAGTGCTCAATCCTCAATTAAGTCCATAAGTCCTTTTTTTGGGAAATTGAATATCGGCAACACTCCGAAAGAAAAAAACAACTTGACATCGCACTGACATTCATGATTGCCACTGATTTTCAACCTTTTAATGTTGTTAATGATAGTGTTTTTAAAAAGTTTGTACATATGATAGATCTCAGATATGTTCTGCCAAGCAAATACACTATCTGAAATATATTTTGGGAAATGTAAGTTATATTGCCATCACTTCTGACTCCTGGACTTCTTCTGGCAACTGAATCATAGTTCACAGTAACATGTATTTTTTTTGAATAACGATTTTAAGTTACATTCTGTTATTTTGTCTACAATATCTTTGGAAAATGATGTTAACCACACCGTAGAGAATATTTCTACGGTATTAAATGATATTTTTGTTGAATGGGGTATAGAAACTAAAATATCATGTATCGATACAGACAATGCTGCTAACATGAAAAAAGCCTGTGAACTTTTAAAGAAAAAGCATCTTCCCTGTTTTGCTTCTTCTATTAACTTGACTGTTCAGGACAATAATATCATAAATTCCATCAAGAAAGTTATAATAAGATGTAAATAAATAGTAAGATACATAAAAATTAGTAATGTCGCCACCGAATTATTCAAAAAGAAGCAAAATACTGAAAATACCTACAAGCTAGTCTAAGAGTAGCAACTTGCTGGAATAGTGTTTTCCAAATGATTAAAATAATTCCTGAAATTAGTGATTACATAATAGAACCTTGCTTAAAGTTTCTAAAACTCCTCAACCTCTGTCCGTGGAATAAATAACAGTCTTAAGTGCACTTCAGGATGTCTTGTGATTTTTTGATAAGACAACAACAAAAATATCACGCTCCAAATATGTATCAATATCTCTTGTTGTCCTCTTTATTAATGGAATTCATAGGATGCTGGCAAACAAGATTCCAAATTTGTGTTAAACTGATGGATTCTTTACAAAACTGCCTATTCCCTTATGAAAAAAGGACGGCCACCCAGATGGGAACTTTACTTGATCCGCGGTTTAAACAGGAAGGTTTTATAAGCCATGAGAATAAGCAAATCTGCTTTGCATTTTCTAGAGCAAGAAATGAACTACATGACCAGAAAAGAAACAGGAAATACTCCATTAGGCGATAATGCCATTTCAGGTACAAGCACAAGAGAAAGTACCGCAAAAGAGAAGATTCTCAACAGCTGACGTAATAATTATGAAGAGCAATACATGGAGCGCTAAAATATAACCCAAGACACAGATCCACTTATTTTTGGAAGGTATGATATTAACCTTTCCTCGCAGTAGCGACTAATGTTTAACTGTAAATGTATTAACTATCGATGGCAATGCCTATTGGTAGTTCTCCAGCACTGGTTTGGGATGAAGATTGAAATATTTTTTTTTTTTTAGAAGAACCTCGTTTTTACTTGATCCTACGATGATCGTAGACGAGCCATGGATCGAAGAGCAGTTTGAAAGATTTTGCAACTTGCTGAAAATAGAATTGAGGTTTTGGGGTGGTACAGAAAAAGTACGGAAATCTGGAATATCTATCTGCTAAGGCGAATAGAAAAATGTATCCATTCACATCATTACTGATCATCTCTTATTCACACTAGAAAGAGCATGGAAAAAATCGGTTTGGAATTATGTAGTTTGGTTAAGAGGCGTGTTTTTTTCAGTGACCAAGAAAATGATCGTTTGGTAAAAAAAAAACGTTTTAATAAATGGCAACTATTTAGTTTTTAGATCAATTATCAGAAAATGTCTCTTTGTTGAAAGTACCTACCTCAGTAAGCCCCACCGAACGCAGATTATTATCTAACTGAACAATTCTGCCATCTTTACCACCTCCTGTTACAACGCTTCCGTCTTTCAAAACGCAAATTGAGAATATGCTTCCTTCATGAACGTTTTTGACCAGTTTCCAAATAGTGTTTGTACCTCTGCCCCAAATGGCCAAATTACCATTTGAGTCGCCTAAAATAAAAAAAAAACAGTTATATTTTCTGCCGCAATACGCAAATTAATAACAGTAATACCCGTAATGGTTTCTCCCGTTTGTAAAAATGCCACACAAGTCACGTATTTTGGTTTCTCTCGTGTTTCGAATATTCCCATTCTCTTGAACAAGGTTCCGTTCACGTCCAGTGACCAGAAAGCTATGTGGGATTTTCCACAAGTAACTATGGTGTTACGATCTATAGGATGAAATTCGGCAGCTACAATTGTGTCAACTGAACCCTAAAAAATAATTATTGGATTTAATTATATTGGGCACTAAACATTTCTATTGTTTTTTGTTTTATATTTTGTTTAAGCAAGAATACTGAGGATCGCTTTCGATAACCTTCTTTCCCTTCCTTTCTTTTTTGACAAAAAAGTTTTTGTTTTCCCTTCTTTCTGGCATATTGCTAAATGATAAAATAACGTACCTTAGTTTCTGTAATTTTGTATCCATTTTCACCTTTTTGCCAATCCCATACCGATATAGTGTGGTCGGTGGAATCGTCAATGGCGACCAATAAAGTGCCGCCATCTGCTTTTGAAAATGACAAACAACACACCGCCATATCAAAGTCATTAACGCCAATGACTGCTTGTGTGTGTAATGTTATGGAGTTCCATACTCTCACATGAGGCTAAAAACATAAAACTCATGTATTTGAAAAAAAAAAGTTAAATAAGGCCAGTTAGAAATAGGCAAGTATATGATGTCGAATGTGTAAACTGCTAAGTACTAGAAATAACTACTAGATCTTAAAAGGTATACCACTTTGCTCTCGCCGTTTTCTTATAGATGGTGTTAACGCTAAGTAGTCGTTGAAATTAATACACCATAGACGGCATGCAATATAGTCGGAATTATACACATTTGTAATGACGTCATTTTTGTTTATCTTTGTTTAGTATATTCCAAACAGCGGAACTTTTCAACTTTTCAACTTGTTGTCGAAAGTTATTTCGAAAACTTTGAAATAATGCCGACAAAACGATATAATAGGTATAATGAACAATCGCAGTTGATTTTAAATATATTGACTTTTTTTCAATCGAAAAAGGAACAAGTCCAAAACGGAATCACACTCTTCAAATTGAGAATGTGAAACAGAAGAATGGGATAAAACCAGACCAGGATTACACTTCCCCTATATCTTCCAAGCAAAAGACCGCAAAAACCAAAACTACAACATATTTGACAGATAGAATTCGGGACACAATTTATCCTATGTACTCCAGAAAGGAATATGTAACATTGACAACAATAAGACAAATGTTCAGGGAAGAAATTGAATATTTAGAGTTTTCCATCGACTCCTTAAGAAGATGGATCAATAGTATAGGCTTCAAGTGGAAAAAATCAAATAATAGAAAATATTTGATGGACTTGCCAGATAGTGTTCATTTTTTAAGAGAGTATATCAAAAACAGAAATTTAGGTCCGGAAAGTTTTACTCCAGTTTTCATTGACGAGACGTGCATCTTTACCAAGGGATCATTTCGTAGTAGCTGGCAAGATGACACTAAGCAGACGGATTAGAGAAAAAACAGTGAAGGTAAAAATTATCTTGTTATCTCTTTAGATTTTTTTTAAATAAAAACTGGTGCCTGGTAAATCTTCATAATTCCGTCTGTTTCATATTTTTTTGAGCTTATAAAAATACAATTTTTTTTTAAAGTAGGTCTAATCGGACGGTTTGGCATTTCAAAGTCCCCTTGCGGATCTCTCAAAAATTCACAGCGAAACAATATAAGCAGTATATAGCCTGGGAATGCAAAATATTAATTTGACGTATTTAAGAATTATTACAGATTATGATTTCTGGGAAACCTTACAAAGTGCCGTACCTTCCATTAGTACTTAGGTACTATATGGCAACTATGGTACTATATGGCAATATGAGGGAATTTGACTCTTTGTACTATGTGCATGGAACATTACTTATTAATTATATTAAATTTATATTCTGGAGCAATGATTTCGAATATGTTTGATGTCTAAGAGAAATTGAGTTATCTTTTATTTTTTAAGGTCATCGTTATATTGTGGTCCACGCCGGAACCAAAGATGGCTTTATCAAAGGCGCGAATTTAATATTCAAGAGTGGATTAAAGACGGGGGATTATCATGACAATATGAACAGGAAAAACTTCAAAAACTGGTTTAAAACTGAGCTGGTTCCGAATTTCCCCCCAAAGTCATTCATAATCGAGGACAATCCAAGTTACCATTCTGGTTTATTAGAAGAAATCCCAAGAAAATCTTGAACAAAGCAGAGACTGATCGAATGGTTGAAAAAAAAAAGAATATTGATTTTCCAGAAAAAGCCATGAAAGATGAAATATTGAGTATTGCACACAGAAACTGCCCTAGTGAAAAAAAATACTTCCTTGATGAATATGTTAAACCTTTAGGACACAAAATTTTGCGACTGCCACCATACCATTGCCACTTTAATCGAATTGAAATGGAATGTTCGGAATGTAAACGAAAATACGATCAATATATTTCTAATCTTAAGGGGTCACCTTCACAAGTTCTGGCTACATGGGAAAGAGTAATCGATGAGATCTATGGCAAAAATATGTTATTCATACAGAAAAGGTAATTCAAAAGGCTTGGGAGGTACTACAAGTGCGCGATGCCTTTGACATTCTAACACTTGTGATTACGACTGACGAAGACGACAACGAAGACAATATCTCTGACTTCAGTTCTGATTCTGACAATACTGACGAGACTGATTAAGCTTTTTTGTTTCAGCACAATTTATTTCATGATCATCATTTAACATATTTATCCAGGCAGTATTTTTTTTTCATGAACAAGTAAATTAAATTGTCAGTATTTTAATTCTTCCCTGTTAATGTATAAACGAATGTAAAAAATATAATATACTGCTAAATCAGTGACAAACATATCTACGCCATACGTTTTTTCTCTGACCTGGATGACATAATTACAAACGGGTATAATTCCAACATTCTACATTTGGGTAATACAATATATAAGGTATTCCAATCCTACTAGGGATTATGGGTAATATATCAAGCGGTGGCGCCATCTCACGTGTTTCCAAGGGATCAATTTAAATTTTTTATTGCGCGCCGACTTAACAGTTTGGGGTTCAAATCCTCACCATAGCTATATTTTTTTTGTTCAAAAATTGTATTAAAATTATTCAGTTATAAATTTCTGATAATTATTAAGTTGTAAGTTATTTTTTCAGCCTCTAGAGTTAAATAATTAGTAAAGTAAAAAAATGTATGTCATTTAATATACACATTTGTCTTTTAATTGAAAAAGCCTCAATAATTCTATAAGCTATTATAATTTATAATATAATTATAATATTATAATTTATTCAGAAAATTTAAAAAGACAGTAACATTAAAGAATCAATATACTTATTTATAATTTGTGTTTAGCCTGTATATCGAATATCAGCCTAATGCGTCTGCATTTACAGTTAGCAAATTAGTCAAGTTAGTAAAACGTTTTTATGGCATGAATGCATACCGTTAGAAAGAGGATAAACCAGAGATTTTTATAAAGAATTCGAAGAACATGAACATGAACACTTTATTTTTACTTCTTCCAAAAACTTTGCGAGTCCATAAAAAAAAGTAGATGTAGCTTGCATGTAATTTTGATTTTTCTAGAATCCTACAACATTACACATTAAAATTAAAAAAATAATTTGGAGGATATACCAATAACTTTGTTTTTAATTCAAGTTTCAATGTTGACTTTTGGAATTCTCAAATAAAGCATTAAATAATTACCATAAAAAAGTCTGTGGGCCCAATAATGCTTTATGGAGGCTGAGGAGACAGCAAAAAGACCAATCCTATCGGCCATTTTAATTTGACAAACGATGTACCAAACACCCTGTATAACAGTAGAAGCAGGATATCAGAATATCGTCGTTTACAGCTCTCTAAGTGCATACATGCGAACTTCAATTAAAACCACTCAGAAATTAATATATTCAATTTATTGTTTTTCTTTTGACAAGTATATTGATTCTTTAATGTCAATGTCTTTTTTGAAATATAAGGCTTTTTCAATTAAAAAGCAAATGTGTATGGTAAATGACGTACGTTTTTTTTATTTTACTAATATTTAACCCTAGAGACTGAACAAATAAACTTACAACTTAATAATTATCACAAATTAATAACAGAATAATTTTAATACAATTTTTGAACAAAAAAAATATAGCAATGGTGAGAATTTGAACCCCAAACTGTTAAGTCAGCACGCCATAAAACGTGATGCCTTGGAAACACGTGAGATGGCGCCACCGCTTGACACATTTCCCATAATCCCTTGTAGAATTGGAAGACCTTCTTATATATTGTGTTACCTTTGAGCATCTTGTAAACATAACCCAATAGCACCATTAGTCGATTTGTGTTTACAACATAAAGTTATTCGCGATTAAAAATGTCAGTGTATGAGCCAAATTCTCGTTATTTGCGGGAGGTATTCATTTATTTGTTTAATATGAAGAAATCTGCGGCTGAGGCTCACCGAATGCTCTCAGATACTTCTGGTGAGACCGCTATGAGAGGAAGAACGTGTCGCGAGTGGTTTCAACGCTTCAAGAGCGGTTATTTTCATGTCGAAGACCGGCATAGCGGTAGAAGAGCGAAAGGAAAAAAAACGGCGGGAGCAAAGTTGTATACCTTTTAGAAAGAACTACTAGGTGGTAGTGGTAGTAGAGTAATATCGTAGAAAGATGATGAGGTTGATGGTAAATAGAAGGAAGGGGAAAAAATTTTAATGCACAAAAACTCACCCTGCAATTTAATTTGTCAGTTCCGGCTGTCTGACCTGTGGCAACTAACATCTTATTCGGGTGAATTGTTAAACTATAACAACGAAAAAACATATTTGAATTGATTTTGAAATATTGGATTGGCAAACAGAACGTAAATAAAAAAAATCAGATAATACAATAAAGAAAAATTTTGATTATGTTTTAAAAGATTTTATGTTTTAAAATTTACAGCGATGGCCAATAAAATAAGAGTGGTATAAAAAAAGCTTCTAAAAACCAAGTTTAATAATATTAATGGACCTTTAAACATTTTGTTTACAATATGAGGATTGCTATTTATGTATCCGGGATCTATATAAATAAAAATTAAAAGCTGTTCATTGGTACCGATTGAGGTATCTCTAAAACATTTTGAACGCACCAATCTGGCATCGAAAATCGTTGATCACGTAGTTTATTCTTCACGGACGGGAACAAAAACAAATCATTGGGTGCTAAATCAGAACTGTCAGTCGGATGACCCTTCAATTCGATGTTTTGACCGGTCAAATATTGAGTTGTTTGGTCAGATGTGTGAGAGTTTCACGTATTGTCATGGTGACGAATGATCCTGCGTCTTTTCCTATTTCTTCAAAGACTTCTGGTAAACAAATGGTGGTGTACTATTCAGCATTGATCATTCATGATTCTCTAGTGGCACTGTAGGTAGCCACATGCCGATTTATCTCAAAAAACAGCCGACCATTTGCTTCGAGGTGCTTCTTGCGCGAACAACTTTTGTTGGGTTTGGCTCACTTCGAAAGACCCATCCACTCGACTATTGTTTACTTTCGGGCTCATACGCATATAACTAAGATTTGTCACCTGTGTAGATGTTATACACAGCCTTTGACGCATCACCATTGTATCGAACATTTCTTTGCAGCAATCGATACGAGCCTTTTTTTGAGCGATTGTCAAATTATGCGGAATCCAACGCACGCCAAACGTATGTCACATGACGATCTTACTGTTTCAATTCGCACACAGTATCGATGATTTCTGGCCCAATAACCGATTTTAGATGACCTTCTTTAAATTCGTCCGTGAGCGAACGACGATCACGATTGAATTCACTAAACCAATGATATACAGTGATTTTTAATGGTGCTTCATCGCCAAAAGTCGAAATGAATTGATGGACTCACTGTTGTTGAGATAATCCACGTCAAAAGTCGTAGTAAATCATCGCACGAAAATTCTTACGAGTTAATTCCATTTTTTGACTGAGATGAAATTTTGAAGTTACTAAACAACACAAACAGCGGCCGTATACTAAACCTTCTGATACGTCAACAATGTCAAACTTTGCGCTGTATGTTGTTAGAGGGCGTCTAACAACACATTGTTGCCAATTTCGGATACCTACATGGCAACCCTCGTATATAGACTAAACAGATTTTGGGAATTACACCTTTTAGTTTTCTTATTATGTGTAGTAAAAATTACTCCTATTGTTTTGTCTTAGAAATATCGTAAAAATGATTATATAAAATGTGTGAGTAAGGTTCCGCCACTCTTATTTTATTAGGCAACACTGTATGTCTATAAGTTTGAAACCATCTATTGGTAGCTTATACAAACTGCTGCTGGGAAACTATTCCAATTTGGGTAAATTGTACAAAGTGTTTTGGGGATATACTATCTCACTATTTATTTTAATTTATTGATTGATTTGTTCATTACTTTGTGATAGTTCATTTTTTAAAACTTTTATTTTTAAACAAAATTTGTGTGACTATAGTTTCGTAAACGATTCTACATTCTCAAACACTACTGTAAAACTAAGGTTTTACAGCTGTTTATCTATATCTATCTATCATTCTATGTGATACTAGATATTCTATGTGATCTAGGTACATAGAATTAATTCTACGTACCTAAATTCTATGTACCTATGAATAAATTAAATTTTGTATTTTCATAAATAACACATTAGTTAATAAGTTCGTAGGATGACTAACAAAACAACTTTTAGGCAAAATTTGATTTTATTCATCCACATAGTCTCCTTCAAGAGTGATATATTGATTCCAATGGTTCTCTAACATTTCGATGCCTTTTTGCCATCAAAATAAGCTTCAATTTCAGCAATCACTTCTTCAATGGCGCCAAATCTCCTCCTTGGAGCTTTCTTTTTAGGTCTGCAAACAGGTGGTAGTCGCTGGGGGCCAAATTCGGAGATTACGCTGGATAGGGAAGCAATTTAAAGTGCAATTCATGCAATTTTGCCATTGTCGTGGCGACTTGTGACACGGTGGATTATCCTGATGAAAGAGCACTTTTCTTTTCTTCATTTGGGGTAATTTTTTCCTTTAAACGCAACAATAACGCCATATTATATTCGCTATTGATGGTTCTTCCTTTAAACTCGAAGAGATTTACCGTTAAAACACCAAATCACTTTTTGAAAACTTCTCGACGCACGTTTCGCTAACCATGTTAGCATCATCAGGAGATGATTTAATCTAATTCTAAAAACTAAACTATACTATATTTATATGATGACCCTACTTAATGAAGCATGTAAAAATTATGAACCGTGAAGTTTACTGAGCCTTACATTACTAATTGAAAAAGTTGGCTATACGGTATAAGTTCCTTATCCCGGTTCGTGATTTTCTTACATTTTCCTATTTGAATGGTTTCATATGCATCCAAAGCTCTATTGTTATTTACACTTTTTACGAGTCTTAAATTTCCAATATCTATATTGTGGTCATGTTCGATTGCATGTTGAGCAACACTAGATTTTTCATTTCTCCCATGTTCTAATGTGGTCAATGTGTTTGTTAAATCTCGTTAATGTTGATCTTTTTGTTTGCCTAATATACCTTCGATCACAATATTGACAACTTATTTCATAAATTCCCGACTTTTCTGGCTGATCTACTTTATCCTTTGGATTACCCAGGACTTCTCTTTATTTATTTATAACCATATAATTTATTATATCCAAATAGCGCGCTGAATTGTCGACGCGTTGTTTTTGATCGACTGTGACCAAACCCGGTATTCACTTCGAACAGAGCTTTCTCACGAACAAATGTTCATGCAAAAAGGTTTATACACTGCCTTCTGATATCATTAAAGTGTCAGCTGTCTCACGTGACTTCAATTTACAATCGGTCAAAACTATTTTTGGGTCTATTTTTATGTTTCCTGGAATAACTGCCGAATTTGGGCGACCAGAGCGTTCTGCGCAATCGGTATTTATACGGCCGCATTTAAAATCAGCAAACCACTTCTCTACCATTTGTTTTGATGGAGCAAAGTCCGAATAACACTTGTCAAGCCATTGTTTTGCTTGAAAGGTATTTTTTCCCTCTAAATGCTTTATTAACACACGAAACTCAGATATTTTCATTGTTTTCAAAATTATAAGAGCATCGTCACTAAAACCACTGTAACTTGTGAACTAAACCTCAGATTGTCACATAAAATTTTGATACGTATCATTTGGAGGTTAGTACTTCCTAAAAATCATATGGATTTGTCAATAGTGGCGCCATGTATAGGTCATCCTATAAACTTATTGAGTGATGTGTTATATTTCAAGAGCTTCGAGTGTCGAGAATCGATCCTAGCTTTGGCCAATGCTTGCAAGAAGGCCCAGGTTTCAGCATAATCGAATGCCATTATATTTAGTAACTTATTTGCTTACTTATTTCTTACCTTTTAATATCATCGGTATGTTCCAGATAATGTCTTTGATTTTGATCTTCGACATTGTAAAGCACCACTACTGAGGCCACAAAATATACCATTTCACCAGTGGGTAAAAAATAGAGGTTGGATCTGCAGTCTCTACCTCGATATCCGTAAACCCAATCCAACTTCAGCCTTTGTGACGGTGCAGTTGAAACCTGAAAACCAAGTCTTTAATTAAAATCATTATTGTGTCAAGAGTTCGTCGAATTTTTTGAGAAATACTGAAAAAAATACAAAAAATTACATTTAACCAATATCTTGTAGAAGTTCTGAGGGTTCTGGTTAAATAACTGATCCGGATGACATTTTAAATCTTTCCAGGAAATAAAGTTTTTACCATCTATGCTGTTGTGAAGCGATCTAAATATATTTCCTGAGTACTTTGGTGGGCTGTTTTTATTACATTAAAGTATCGTTTCTCAACCTTTTTAGTGTCGCGACCCACTAAATAGCCAAAAACGTTGCTCCCCTCCTCATTACAATATGTTAACTTGACGTTTATTAAAGTTTTAAATCGGCCGGCTAACACGGCGAAGATTCGTCTTTTTTTCAGTATAGTGATTTATGAAGAATCGTTTTTATTTTTAAATAGCTTATAAAATCCTACGAGCGTGTTCACAAGCTTACGAATCGTGAAAAAAGAAATCATCTATTTGTTTTTGTAATAAATAACGAATTGTCAATGACGGATTTATGTGTGAATGGGCCGTTAAACTTATAACAAAATACCGCACATAGCCACAAACATTTGTCGATTCTACGAACTCCCTTGTTCTTATATTACTTTTACCAGTTTGAACCTGTGCCCTGCACACTGACGCGCCTAAGCACCTCATGTCACCCGCCCGTTCATACAGGTTTGTACAAGCTGTGCGCCTTGGTAATAAAAGCGAAGGAACGAGACGAAGAGTTTCATTCTTAGTTACTTTTTTACGAAAACAAGTACTACGATTTCATTTCTCACCCAGTGTTAAATAAATTAATAACAGTGTAATGAGACGTAGTAATGAAATGGCCAATGATGTTGAAAAGGTTAAATCAAGTGAATTTTTTGCTATTCAGTTCGAGGAATGAATAGACGTGTTGAACTTGGCACAATTTTTGTGTTTTATCCGATACAAATGCGAGGGATTAATTAAAGAAAATATGCTATTTTGCAAATCAATCCCAATCACCCCAAAAACTTTAATTAATGCATTGTGGTAGGTACTCATGCCGAAAAAGCGATAACGGAGAAGAACAGTGGTGTAAAATTAAATGACACCATACCACATATAGTATGGACGCACTGCTTTCTTCACAGAAATGCGGTTACTATAAAAAAGATGCTAGATAATTTACAAAATGTTCTGTCAGAAGTCGTAAAAATTGTTAATTTTATTAAACCGGCCCGTTGCAGAGTAGATTGCACAAAGAAATGAGTGCCAAATACTACTCACTGTTTTTCCACACTGAAGTCAGGTGGTTGTCGCAAGCAAAAGTTTTTTCGAGGCTTTTTGAATTGCGAGACGAATTGCAATTTTTTTACAAATAAAAATAGTTTATTTTCAGAGTTTTACAAGATGGAGAAAGTTTATTACTGTTAGCTTACTTGAGTGATATATTTTCATATTTGAATGACTTGAGTACGAGTTTACGCCGCAACAAAATCATTTTACTAATCACAGGCATTGCCTTCATCAAGAAAAAACCCCTTGAAAAACGGAATTTTGATGCATTCACTTTAACTTCGGATTATATTACCAAAAATATGAATTTAAAAAATTCTGTTATTGATCGCGTGTCGGAGAGCACGAAAACGTATTTATGAAAATGTTGGTGCAGCTGTTGAATTACCTGATGAGATTCTCAACCAACTTATTGAAATATCGGCCGACAAAACTCTACATCTGGAATTTTTGAATCAAGATTTAGATAAGTTTTGGCTTGAACAACGATACGAAAGCCTAGAAACGGAATGTGTGAAAACATTGATCCCTTCGCTACTTCTTACTTAATGCGACAAAAGCGTCTCGTCTATGATAAAAACTAGATATAGAAATCGTCTATTATCACTGGAAAATAATTGCTTATGCGTGTTTGTAATAATGATCCACTTATAGAAAAACTTTTAAATGAAAAACAAAATCAACCCTGGCATTAAATTATTATTTCAAACAACTTTGGCGATTAGTTTATCTAAGTTTATTTTATTATGTTGTTATTACGTGCGAACATTTAATTTTCTAAAACTTGTTTTTAAATTAAAAATACTTTAATAAAAGGATGTTTTGTATTCGGGTTTTATTTTTTCAACACATGGCGGGCCCCCATATTCCTGAACGCGACCTCCAGGTTAAGACACGAGGCATTAAAGTATGAAATATAACAAATAATCACATTGTTTACCTTGGTGATTTCATAATTTTCTCCAATATCCGTCGGAGCATAGAGTATTATCGGCCTTCCCTTAAGAAATAGCTTCACAGTTTTTTCTTCTTCATTGTACTGGGCATCTTTTGTTCTACAAATAAATGGAAATTAGATATATTTAGACAACTTAATTTCAATTCTAATGGACTGTATTATATTAAAATTATGATTTTGTATAGTTATTTTCGTGATACTATAATATATAATTTTTGTAATTATTCTATTGACATTGTAAATTATATGTCCTTAAAATGACTTGCCATTGAAATTAATAAGATGATATATATATATATATATATATATATATATATATATATATATATATATATATATATATATATATATATATATATATAAATGGAGAGGGACTCCCTATTCTCATATATATATATATATATATATATATATATATATATATATATATATATATATATATATATATATATATATATATATATATATATATATATATATGTATATATATATATATATGAGGGTTGTATGAGAAGTACCTAGCTTTGACAAGAAAAAAACATTTTTATGTGTAAAATGTATTTTATTTTCCACCGTAATCACCTTTCAGTTCGATACACTTAGTCCGACGTTTTTATATCTTCTGTGTCCCCTTTAAAAAATACGATTGCTCCAACCCTTCAAAATAAGTGTTCGTTTCAGCGATGGCCTCATCATTGTAACCAATTTTTTTTCCCCGCGAGCCATTTTTCATATTTGGAAATATGAAATAATCGCTGGGTGCTAAATCTGGTGAATATGGCGGATGCGGAAGCAATTCGTACCCTAACTCATGGAATTTTGCCATGGGGCATCG
Organism: Cosmopolites sordidus; assembly: GCA_031761425.1. Taxonomy (NCBI): domain Eukaryota; kingdom Metazoa; phylum Arthropoda; class Insecta; order Coleoptera; family Curculionidae; genus Cosmopolites; species Cosmopolites sordidus. The sequence goes on from JARFXV010001267.1 coordinate 96,180, forward strand.
TCAAGTGAGCACGCGTGCATCTTGATGTAAGAGGATTTTTTCTTCGCCACATCGGATGTTTTCCTTTTACAGCATAGTGGAAACGGTAAAATAAGTTGACATAATACTCTCCATTAATCGTTTTTTTTTTCCTTTTCCAGGTAATCTACGTGAATTACGCCGCATACATGCCAAAACACCGTAGTCATGAGTTTGTTCGCCGATAAAGTCGTCTTTGCCTTCTTTGGCGAAGATTCGCCGTGGAAAACTCACTGTTTGAACTATTCCTTGGTATCTGCTGTGCTGTGATGAATGCATGTTTCGTCAATAGTTATGAACCGACGCCAAAAATAATTCCGATTGCGTTTTAATATCGCTAAACGTTCTTTTCAAGTTGACACACGTGTGTGTTTATAGTCAATTGTGAGCAATCACGGCACCCATCTTGCGGAAAGCTTTTTCATATCCAAATTAGTTGGTAAAATATTCTGCACCAGTTCAATTGAGATGCCCACAGTTTCAGCAATCTCACGCACTTTCAATCTCCAATCGTTTACCACGATATCGTGGATTTTTTCAATCATTTCTGAAGTGGTATCATCATTTGGACGATCGTAATCAAAAATGCTTCAACGGCCACGTTTGATTTCAGATGTCTAATATTTTATGGTTGATAACGAAGGTATAGAGTCCCAATAAACTTCGCTGAGGTCCGTTTTAATATCATCATTTATTTTTATTTTTAAAAGCAAGTGTTTTATCACTGCTCGATATTCAATTTTTTCCATTGTTGTAAAATCACAGAAGTTGTTCTATTTAAATGGCTGCCATTCACAAACTAAACCACGCAGCGACTTGACAGTATTGTTGTGAAAGGTTACATTTACGAAAAATATAATTGTTTAAATACTAGCAGCGCCATCTTTAGCCTAGGCCAGGTATTTATCACACAGCCCTCGTAGAAACCTTCTGCTTGATGGTTAGAGACTTTCTAAACCATATTACTGGAATAAAGTTCTACGAATTGTCAAAGACTACGAACATAAGGACATAAGACATGGTTAGCGAAATGTGCGTCGAGAAGTTTAATTTTGTTTAACGTTAATTTGGTGTTTAATGGTAAATCTCTTGGAGCTTTCAATTTCAATCTCTCGTTAAATCTATCTCGAGTTAAATCCTTTCGACTTCAATAGACAGTACATTAAAAACAAATTGCTGCTATGTAGGGTACATGCATTTTGGTACTTAACCTTTCGTTAGTGAAGTGCGGTCTCACGAACCGACTCGACCAAAATGTTCAAATAAAAAGGGTGAGGCTTCAACTGAAGCGGCGTACGTCCATGTACCTCTCGATAATCGTATGTACGATACTCCGCGTCAGTTACAGTGCGAAAATCTTAGAGCACTTGTTTTTTTCATTTACGGTCTCAGACACAGACGCCACTAAAACGATTAGCAAGACTTTGTGTATACAGGCACATTTTTGTTGAAGATTTTGGGTCTGCTGTTTTGTTCTTTCTTAGTAATGGCTTATGAAGGGGAACAGCTACGACTGTTAACATTAATGGAAAAAAAATTACCTTAATTTGATGATGAAGCTGAAGAGGATGAAGACGTACTAGAAACCAGAGAAGACGATAATGAAAGCGAACTGGAGGTGGAAACCGACACAGGCACCGATATACCAGAGAGGCCGTACCTTCTGGGAAAAGATGGTAAAACTAAATGGGAAAAGCATGTTATAGAGAAAATCAACGTTAGAACAAGATCTACTAACAGTATCAAACATCTTCAATGCGTAAAGAATAACTACAGAACTATCAAAGATCCAGTTGCAATTTGGGAACTATTTTTAGCGAAAATATTATACAAATAATTATTGAAAATACGAACAAATTTATAGAAAAAAGTAAAGAAAATTATACCCGAGACCGGAATTGTCAGCCGACTAATATTCCAGAGATAAAATCATTACTTGGATTATTGTATAGCGCAGCTATTAGAAAAAGCAACCATGTTAACTTCGATGATTTATTCAAAACTTATGGAAATCTTTAAGCTACCATGTCGCGAGGAAAGGAGAGTCGTGAGGAAAGACAAAACATTGATAAGCTCGCGACGATCAGGAATTATTTAACTGTTTTGTATCCAATTGTAAGAAGCCTTATTCGTTGTCAGAATTTACAACTATTGACGAAAAACTCGAAACGTTTAGAGGAAACTATCGATTTCGATAGGTACATACCGTCTAAACCAAATGAATATGGAGTGAAAGTTTTTGCATTGGTTGATGCTAAAATGTATTATACCGCTAATCTAGAAGTATATGTTGGAACTCAGAATCCTGGTCGATTTCAAGTAATTAACCGTCTTTATGAAGTAGTACGACTTTTATGTGAACCTACAGAGGCAACAGGATGTAACGTGACAACATACAATTGATTCACAAGTGTCGAATTAGCCGGTGAAATTAGGATCAACTAAAAATGAAGCCTATTAGGCACTCTTCGTAAAATCAACAAAGGAAAAATTCGGTCAGTGGGATCAAGTATTTTTACTTTTCGAGAAAATTCCACCTTAGTTTTCTATTTACCTACACCAGGAATATTTGTTATTTTCTTATCTACAATGCACTTCGATGATGCGTTAGATAAAGAAACGGGAAAACCCATGATGATTATATACTACAACAAAATAAAAGGTGGTGTGGATACGGTTGATCAATTATCTTGTATAATTGGGCAAGACCTTCAAGACGATGACCAATGATTTTTGTACAAGGTGATGAATATTGCTGGTATCAACGCCTTTATAATTCATACCGCAAATAATAGGGAGAAAAATGTCACTCACAACTTCTTCAGCAGCTGAAAACAATTTACTATCTGAACAACTTAGGATTCGAGCAACATCGGATTATATTCCAAGAGCCTTGATAAATCGAATATCAGAGTTATGTGGTTTGGATCAAGCCCGCCAAGATGACAGGACGCTCTGAGATATGTGACTTAAAGAAAAATATGAAAAACACGATTTTGTTGTAGAATGTGTAAACAGTTTTTATGTCTAGAGCATATTGAATATGTGAATGTTTTTAGATATTTTAATATTTAATTTAGGAATAAGATTTAAAATTCTTATAGTTTTATATGTATTTAAAATGACTCTCATGTATTAAAATGGTTTTTTATTTTTTTATGTTTTTGAGCTTTTATGTCTCTAATAAGATTATTTCCTTCCGAAATAGAGCATCTAAAATAAATTTGAGTTAGAGTTTGTTAATTTAATTAATAAAATTCATTCTTATATGCTCTAAAAAGTAATTTCCGGACTGTCAGACCTACGCCACGAATGTACTAGAAATTAGGCACGTCACTATATGAAGGTTAATATCAGAAGTACGTAATAAGGTTATAAAGAAAATTAAAACTAGCGAAGTTGGCAATAAAATTAAATCAAATAAAATAATCTTACAATATATGCCACAAAAAAATATTGACAACAGGAAACATATAAATAATTATAATCAATAATAAACCATTTGAAAACGCAATATCATTATACGTGTTTGGGATAAGACATGAAAATGGAAAATGATGTGGCTTTTTGTATTCACATGTTCTATGCTGAAAGGAATTTTTCAAATGGTAAATCAAAAAATGTGTTCTACTTGCAGTAACCTACGCATTTGAAATGATAACATGCACATTCAAAATGTAATAATACGAAAAATAACTAGTATGAAATTAATAGACACAAAATCTAACGAACGTGCAAGACATCAAACAGGAATGGATGTAGCAGAAATGGTGACGAGAAAGAAGTGGAGTTGGGCGGTAATATTATGAGAATGACTGATATGGATAAACCAGAAAAGTCTTAGAAAGGAGACCGAGAGAAGGAAGAAAAAATATCATATAATACGACCGGATTCTTATGGTAGAGAGATATGAAGAACCGAGAATCATGAAAGGGGAGATCAATGTTTAACGATGGATAAACACAGGTTGAAGAAAAAGCCGAAAAATTTAGGGTTAGAAAATTGTTTTTCAAAATGTGGTGGTAACCAAAACTTTGATATTTTTTTCATAAAAATGATAGGACTTTAATGAAAGGGTTATTATAAATTTAATAATAAGATGAAGCGAAAAATTATATGGGGGTTGCTATTTATGTATCCGGAATAATAAATAAACATCGATATTTATTGTTATTCGTCGTTTTATTGTTTTTCAAAATATTCTTCGCGATGATCGATACACTTTTGCACACCTCTGAACCAATTTTCAGAGCACTTTTTCGTTCCGACTGAGGTATCTCCAAAACATGCATTTGAACGCATCAACCGTTTCTTCTGGCGTCGAAAATTGTTGACTACGTAGTTTATTCTTGACGGACGGGGACCAAAAGAAATCATTGGTTGCCAAATCAGGACAGTACAGCGGATGACCCATCAATTCGATGTTTTGACCGACCCAATATTTAGTTGTTCGGTCCTATGTGTGAGAGCTCGTTGTGATGTGTGTGTTACAGCCTTCGTTTGATATTAAAGCTCCAAGATAGATGAATGGTAGACTATCTTAAGGGGGAAAATCCCTTCAGAAATTTCAAAAAATCGTTTTTTTTCATATTTCGAAAATAAAATATATTTGAGAGTATACAGGCAAAAGAATTAATAAAAATATTAAATATTTATGGAGTTGTCCCACATACAGGCGAGGGCGCCAGAGCCCGCATATCGCGACCCAGATAGCTTAATCAGCATCTTGGCCTCTGAGATGCACATGCACATGCACAAACGAAAGAGTAAGTGGGTCACTGTCTCACAGAGACAGAGAACGAAGCGTTCTGCGAATGTACAGTACATAACCGATGTTAGCACAACGAATGCACTGCTTCGAATGATCTCTGAGGTGTTAGGCCGTTAGGCTACTGCGCATCCAAACTTTAGACCTTAACTTATGTTAAGCTATAAATATTAGCAGGTAAATCTGGGCTATTCATTACAATATGATCTTATCTATTACCGGGGTATTTTGGAAATTTAGCTGGTCATTCGTGGTTATAAGGATATTTTTATTTCCAATATTTCAGGTAGGGCTAATTTTTTACTTTTCTTATCCGAATTTATTAATTTAATATTGTTTATATCTATAAAATGATTGACTGTTTTTAATACGGTGGGTAGACATTCCAGTGCTTTTTATATTATTTAAGATATCTTTTTTATATTCTTATATAATACCGCTCGAAAAATTCCACAAAAAAACATTATCAAGGTAATCAATTTATTGATAAACACGGAGAAAGTTTCGGGCCGAGTACAAGTGATAGTGCAAGTATAATTATTGGCACCTATGCCAAAGTTTTTGCGGAAACCACCGATGAGGCGCGAGTAACTTTAGACAACCGGATGGGTCTTTCCGAGACAAAAGCAGCAGGTTGAAGAAAGCCAGCTTTTCAAAGAGGCTGAAGGTGTATTATATCCACCTGGGATCGCTGATTCATCGGTAAGTCACTAAAACTAATCATTTGGTCGTACTGAAACTTTAAATGCGATTATCTCGAAACTGTTTTCAAAAACTGCTCGCTCTGTAACTCAAAAAGTTATTAATCGATTTGGCTGAAATTTTGGGAGATGATGTTTTGGAAGAAGATGTACCTACAGTTTTAAAGATTTCGTGTAAATAAACTACTTTTTGGGATAAAAATGTCGAAAAAATAGTACAAACTTTGAACATTTTTTGTTTTAAAGCCGACGTTTGTTTTGCCGCGACCGTTTGCTTTGAAATGCTTCTTGCACCAACAACTTTTGTTGGGTTTGGCTCATTTTAAAAGACCCAGTCGACTGCTGTTCGCTTTCGGACGCATACGCATAGATCCAAGATTCGTCACTTGTGTAGATGTTATACACGGGTTTTGACGCATCACGATTGTATTTTATGAGCATTTCTTTACACCAATCAATCGACACGAGCCTTTTTTTGAGCGATTGTCAAATTATGCGGAATCTAACGCGCACAAATATTTTTCACAACAACAACCGATTTTGGACGACCTTCTTTAAATTCGTCCGTGAGCGAACGACGGCCAAGATTGAATTCACCAAACTAGTGATATACAGTGGTTTTAGATGGTTCTTCATCGTCAAAAATCAAAGTGAGTTCATCGATGCACTGTTGTTGACATAATCCACGTCGAAAGTCGTAGTAAAATATTGCACCAAAATTCTCACAAGTTAATTCCATTTTTTGACTAAAATTAAATTTTCAAGTCACTAAACAACATAAATAGCGTCCGTATGACAAAACGTTCTGGGCACGTATACAGTCAACAATGTCAAATTTTACGATGTATATGTCAGATGGCTCCCTGCAACACCAATTCCGAATACATAAATAGCAACCCTCATACAAATATGGTTGCTAATCACACATTTTAAATGAGCTTATAATTTAAAACAAAAAAAAACATTACTATTTTAAATCAAAAAGCCACAGACATACGTACAATTTTTGTTTGCTGTGCATGGTATCGAAAACAACTTCTAGAACTTGAAAAATTCACGTCGCCGCGACTTTTCACCGATAGATAATGTTTTTAAAACCACCACCGTCAAATATCGACTGTAAAAAGACTAACAACAAATAAAACGATGCTCGCGTTGTACTGTTTTTTTTTATTACACAAGGTTGAGATTGACACAAAGGTAAATAACTGTATCGGTTTCAGTCGCTGAGTCGATTTCAAAACCCAAACCAAACCAACTTTGGCGCCTGTACGTTCGCCCGTACTCATATTTGGGATGTCCAAACTAAAGATGATTTTTTGTTAAATGAAAGCGTTGAAAAATATATTCTATTGAATTATTTTTTTATTTTTTGTGTACATCATGACGATTTTTTGTATAATAATAATAAAAAAGAGAAATTCCACTTTTATTTGATACACAATAAATAATAATGAGCTAGTCCACCACGGTTATTATACTAGGCTAATGGAAAAGTTCGCGGAGCGAAAATGATAAAACAAGTTTATAGTTGAAACTTGACTTTATTCTTCCGTATATTCTCCCTTAAGCTCAATACATTTTTTACCAGCGGTTCTCCAATTAATTTATTCCATCTCTGAAGTAATTTTCTTGAAGTCCTTCAAAATACATCTACACCTGCTATAACTTTTTCATTTGATGAAAAAAACTTGCCACGTATGAATTTTTTGAGGTTTGAAAACAGATGAATGTCAGAGGGAGCCATATCTGGTGAATATGACAGATGTTCCAACAATTCGGAATGCAACTCCTTCAATTTGGTCATTGCAAGAGCCGGTGCAGTGCCTTGATGAAAAATAATTTTTTTCTTCGCTAAACCAGGTCTTTTTTCACAAATTTTTGCATCTAATTGATTCAAAAGGTTTGACTAATACTGTCCTGTTATTGTTTTTCCAATTTGAAGGTAATCAATTAACAAAATGCCTTTTACATTCCAAAAAAATGGATGTCATAACCTTGATTTTGACCCCTTTGGCTGCTTCGGAGCTGAACAATCGGACTCAGTTCACTCTGCGGTTTATTGCCGCAGTTCAGGGTCAGAGTGGTAAACCCAAGTCTCACCCATAATTACAAAACGACGATTATTCTTTCCAAAAAGATCCAAATATTGGTTAGGAAGTTTTACTGGAAGTCGTTTTTGATCAAAATTTATCAAATACGGCACCCATCTTGCACAGAGCTTTCTCAAACCAAATTCCTTTTTCAAAATATGAAACACCCATCCAGTTGAGATGTTCATGGCCTTAGCAATTTCACTCAAAGACCGTATCCATAAACATATCATGAATTAATTGTTTGTTCAGTAGTTGCATTTATTGGAAGTCTAGAACGAGGATCATCATCCAGGCTTGTACAACCACGTTGAAACTCATCTGCCCACTTAAAAACCATAGTTTCTAAAAAAGCAGACTCCCCTAACACATTTACCATTTCACTATGAATTTCCATTGCCTTTAAACCTTTTTTACAAATAATTTAATCATTGCACGATTTTCAATATTTTCCATTTTAAAAAATAACACTGATACGTTTACTTTAAGATGCTGTTTTTGTAGGAATGAATTGACAGATCCACTTGAAACGTCACAGATGTTCATATGATGGATGCAATTTCCAAATGTAGTAGATTATATAGTTCTTTTACTGCTCTATAGGCGACATTAGGTCTTGAACCCCAGAATTCCCAATTGAGCACCAACCATCGAATCGACGTATCTAGAAACTCCTCCACGTCTGGTGTAGGGGTTTATCCTTAACTATTCCGATGGCTTGTGACGTCGGAACAGCCGCATCGCGTGGGACATCAATTCCCGATAACTGAAGTTAAGTGACGTCGGTCGTGGTCGAGATTGGATGGGTGGGTGACCGTAATAGAGAAAGCCTTACAAACTGAGCCATGGACCAACTTAACCTGAAGAGCTAAATTTTTGACGGGTAGCATTTAAAATTGTTCGAATGGTTTCTAGGGGTGAGCTGCTTCCTAAGCATATAGCCCCCATACTGTAAATCGTAGAGTGATAACTGTATGTTATTTTAATACTAAAGTTAAATTTCACATTTCATCCCAAAAAACTCCGGACTTTTCAACTTCGGCCATGACCATCTAAACAAAATATTGACTCAACTCTATAACATAAAGAGTTTCACTTGAAACGACGCGTCTTGTGATGAGTTATAGAAAGAAGCACTCACTAAGGACAATAAATTTGCATCCCCATCGAAAGTAAAGGTTGATTCACAGTGGTTCTTGAAATAGTTCTACCTGTAGCTACAACAAAAACCAATATACATTTGCCAAATATTTTCATACGAGTGAGGTGATGCTGTAATTTTAATTATTTAAAACTTTTAAAAGAAACAAGAAATACGTTTTTTTTTGAAAATTATGTCACATATATTGTCCTTGAGTTGTTCTGTGGTTTGGGGCTTATTATTATTAACCTTTTCCTTCAAAAACTCCTACAAAAATAATCACGAGATATTAAACCAATTTCTACAGGTGTGGTGGTTTATGATGGCATTACAGTATTCTAATCGTTTAATTGTATGGAGACACCAAGTCTTGAACCTCAGAATTCTCAATTGGGTACCACGCCGTATCTAGAGACTCCATCTCTGGTGTAGGGTCTATCCCCAACTATACGGATATCTTGATATCATTTGAATAAACGATAAACTGTCGTTTTTCGAGATATCAGAGGACTATGTTACTTTCGAATTATTTTTTAATCTGTATTCTAGCAATTTCACTGCCTTTTTAGCGTAAATTTATTCATAATAAAACTTGTAGGTCTGCACTACACAATAGTCAAACCCAAACCGTTACAATATCTTGAAAAAAAAAAGACACCGAAAAAATGGAATCTATATATATATATATATATATATATATATATATCTATATATGTATATATATATATATATTTATATATATATATATATATATATATATATATATATATATATATATATATATATATATATATATATATATATATATATATGTATATATATATATGTATATATATATATGTATATATATATATGTATATATATATATATATATATATATATATATATATATATATATATATATATATATATATATATATATATATATATATATATATATATATATATATATATATATATATATATATATATAAACACTCGAAACTTTTACAAAACATTTAAAACTAAATTAATAGGCTATCAACAAACCGCAAAGTCTTTGCTACCAAAAGGAAGACGGACAATTAGCTCTAAATAACCAAGACAATAGCAAACAACTTGCAAAATATTTTGAACAAATACTAAACTGTCCTCAGCCCTTAAACAAATTAGCATCACTAAAATCTAAACAAACAAACCCAGATTCATTACCACCGAATGAAGATGAAATAATTAGGCAAATCAAGCGGCTTAAAAATAACAAAGCTTCTGGTGAAGATGGAATCACTGCGGAACTTTTGAAATCCGCTGGCCCAGGTACAATCAGGGAAATAACCAAAATTCTACAAGAAGTTTGGCGAACCGAACGGATTCCGGAAGATTGGAAAGATGCTCTAATCCATCCACTACATAAGAAAGGAGATAGAACGGATGTAAACAACTATAGAGGGATATCTCTTTTCCCAGTTTGTTACAAGATTCCATCTCAATGTCTACTAGACAGAGCACAGGGACAGTTAGAACCTAACATAGGTGAATATCAAGCAGGTTTTCGACCGGGCAGATCCTGCCCTGAACAGATCCTGAATTTGAAGTTGATTCTAAGACATCACAAACTGTACAATAAAAATGTCGTCTGTACATTTGTGGATTTCAAAAAAGCATATGATTCTATTGACCGCGAATCTTTATTCCGAATCTTGAAAGAACAAGGACTAGATCTGAAAACGCTGGCAATTATTAAAGCAACGTTAACTAACACAAGGTCAAAAGTTAAATTCATGGGTGAGATCTCAGAGCCCTTCGAAATTAAAACTGGCGTGAGACAAGGGGATGGACTCTCGCCACTTTTATTTAACTGTGTTTTAGAAAAAGTAATACAGGAGTGGCGTGAAAAAAGTCGGCCCTGAATATTGACCAGCCCATTAAACTGGGGAGAACCAACATCAAAATTGATTGTCTGGCGTTTGCTGATGATCTAGCAATTTTTGCTCAAGATGTATTAACGGCACAGAAACAGATTGAAATCCTAAAAGAAACAGCAGAAAAGGTAGGACTCTAAATTTCCTTTGAAAAGACAAAATACATGACCTGCAACAGACTAAGAACACCATTTCTAAAAACAAAATATGGTAACATCAGACGAGTCTCTCAATTCAAATATTTGGGTGAAATAATCATGGAAAATGGGTTGGAAAAAGCAGCCAATAAGGATAGATGTCAAAAAATGGAAACGGTATTGAGACTTACACAAAATATTTACAACAAAAAATGCCTATCTAAAAACACAAAACTGAGACATTACAACACAGTTATTAAGCCAGAATGTCTATATGGGGCAGAAACGCTCATTTTGAATAGAAAGAGAGACAACGAGGACATTGAAAAGAAGGAAAGAAAAATCATAAGAAAAATCTTAGGCCCCAAACAAATAAATACAACAACATACCGACTTCGAGAAAACCAAGAAATCAAACAATACACAGATATACATAGCGATATGAGAAAAAGAAGGCTTAAGTTTTATGGACACATAAAATGGATGAGTCCGAGTAGGCTAACTAGACAAATAGTCGAATTTTATGAAAATAGGAGTAGAGCTAAAGTAGAAATAATTAAATGGATCGCTGTAATTAAAGAGGACCTAAGATCAGCCAATATTACACAAAATGAAATTCAGGATAGAGGCTGTTTCAGACACAAGGTTGACGTTTGGAAGGTTGGCCAGAGAGAAAAATGTAGGAAGACTGGAACAACTTGATCTGACGAAAGGAAAAAAGCTCATAGCGAAAGAATGAAATTAGTATGGGGGCAAAGGAAGGCTAAGAACAACAAACGCCTCTAAATGTACTTCGCGTGGTCCACCAGGGCCCATACGTGAATAATAATAATAATAATAATAATATAAATGAAATGTTGAACATATACTGGGGAACAAAGAAAATGTAAAACAGGAAACAGATCCCAGCCATCTGCTGCACGAACATCAACCAATATAGTGCGTTTCAAGATATATCGTTGACCGATTGGCTGCAATAAACTCTTAACAGCCCCTGCCACCGTCCAACTTGCAAGAAACGTAAACAGGGCCGGTCCCAATAAAATAACAGGTAAAAAGACAACATTAATTTTATACCTGTTTTAATAGTTTCGAAATATTTTTATTTAGTTCGCATTCCTTTCTTAAACAGTGCAGTTCTATAATTTCGATCATTTTTTTGTTGTTATTCCAAACGTGATAAAAATGTGGCGTTTTTGATAACGATCATTGTGCCTCCGGTAGTGCTAATTTTAAAAGAAAATAAATAATAATTACCTACTTACCTTATCTTTTAAGAAACTAGGAATATTTTTATTGAGAATTATTGTAGGTCAAAGTGTAGTAGGTCAAAGAGGAACTGTCACCAGGCAGCGAACAATCTTACGCAGTGTGGAGAACACTTAATCGAGTGAGAGTGGGCGTAACTCGATGCGAAACCAATTTGCAAAAATGGGGACTACTACCGGATGGAGTGGATGTCCTGTGTGAGTATGGCGCTGTTCAGGACCCCCAACACCTTTTAATTTGGGTGAATTTGTATTCACTTTGCCAATTCAATTCACTGGAAGAGTATTGTTTGACGGGGTATGGAAAGAAGAAGACCCAGTTTATATATTTGAATTAAACTGAAACTGAATTCATTGTATATTATATTTTGAACACCAAGTTTCAAGATATTTCGTGGCCCTTATAAATTGCCCCAATAAATCTCAATAAAAATATTCCTAGTTTCTTAAAAGGCGCCAGGGCTGGAGTAGTTTAACGTCTGAATAATTTTGGGAAAAATAAAATTTTCTTAAATTATGATTAAATTATTATTATTATTATTATGTATGATTAAAACATTGTTTATTGGTTTGTGTATTTTGAATTTATTAGTATTGTGGCGGCATTAAAATCGTCCACACTCGCCTACCATATTGATTATTTTTCTTTTAATTTATTTTTTTATTATTTCGAAGTATTTTATGTTTATAGTGTACTTGCATTTTACAATTTATTTTATTATTTCGAGATAAGTTTATGAAGGTCTATGGCCGCTATTTGTATATATTTTTATGTTTATATTTTACAATTTATTTATTATTCCGTACTAGTTTTATGAAGGTCTATGGCCGCTATTCAACCGTCTCGGACCCTTAGTTATTTTACTAGTCTACAAATATTTTGTCTGAAGAATCCCAATTATATTCTTTTCGGGTAATAGACCATCTGCATGTCTAAGCCGACATCACGTACTTCGATGGATGTTACTGGAAGGCCGATAATTTTGGGGTTTTTCCTCAGGGTCGAGGACGGTTGTAAAGGGCAGGCAAAGAAAGCCTTCAGACCAGTTCAGTTCAGTTTGAATTTTAGTTCAGTTCACTTCACTTCATAGTTCAGTTCAGTCCTCTTTAACAGTCAAGTCAAAACCTATACAGTCACAGTCAAGACTCTCTCGTGTTTCGTTATCACTTTTCCATCACATTTTTAAGCTACAAATATAAAAGTTACTCCACGGTTTAAATAAACCGTATTATCTCCTGTGTATGCGTATTCTTGTGTTCTCCCAAAGCCCCGAAACGCCAAAGTGGTGACCCCGACGTGATCTGTTGGCATACGGGAATACAAAAGTGTAACGTGTAATTGAGTGTAAGGCGTAACTCAAACTGCATAACGTAATAGCCATGCCAGGAGACCGTCAAAATACGCAGATAACGACGAAAAGTGCAACCATGATATCGCGAGTGCCAGACTTCAATCCTGCCGATCCAGAGCTTTGGTTTACAATCGTCGAAGCGAGTTTTTCAAGGCTGCAAATAACCGACAATATTCAGAGGTATTTTGAAGTTCTATCCACGCTACCGCCCCGGTATGTAAACGAAGTGCGAGACATCGTTATAAAACCTGTTGACAACAATTCTTACGCGTGCTTGAAGGAACAGCTAGTTAAACGAATAGGTGCCAGCCAAGAGGAGAAAACAAGGCGATTATTGGAGAATGAAGCTATGGGAGACGAGAAACCGTCTCAGTTTCTACGAAGGCTACAATCGTTAGCAGGTTCCGCAGTTCCGGAAGAAATGGTTAAAAGTTTATGGGTAAGACGTTTACCACCTAACTTGCAACCCATACTAGCCACTCAGCTCCGGCAGCCCCTTAGTGACGTAGCCGAACTGGCTGACAACATTTTTGCAGCGTTACCTCATCACGCAATAGCTGCTATAACACCCAGTGCGCCTACATTACCTCCAGATAACTCTCTAGTATCGCTTGTTCGAGAGTTGTCCCTGCAAGTGGCGGAATTCAGCAAAGAACTCACCGGCATCAGGCGAGAAATTGCATCTAGTCAGGCATCGTCATGTAATCGGGTATCGCGTTCACGATCGCGCTCACATAGCCGAAATCGTACCCAGCCCCGATCGTCGTCTCAACGCCCTCCAGGAGTATGCTGGTATCACTGGCGATATAAAGAGGCCGCAACAAAGTGCACTAAGCCCTGTTCATGGATACAGGAAAACTTCCAGGGGAGTCACTAATGGCGGCTAGTGACGCCCACCGGCCCGTATCCCGCCGACTTTTCATTTGGGACAGGAACAGTAAAGTGCGTTTTTTAGTGGACACCGGTGCCGATTTGAGTGTGTATCCGCGTAACCGCGTACAGGAACAATGTAAACAGTCGACCTACTTCTTAACTGCCGCAAACGGGACGCCTATAGCCACGTATGGTTTCCTTTCATGTTGTTTAAATCTCGGTTTACGTAGAGACTTTTGTTGGAGATTCGTTATCGCAGATGTGTCAAGACCAATTCTTGGAGCCGACTTCCTAGCACATTTTGGATTGCTGCCCAATCTAAAAGAAGGTCAGTTACTCGATTCAAGCACCCAGCTCATCTCAAAAGGAGAGATGACTGAGTACAAATCAGGTAGTGTCAAGGTTATTACCGGCAAGTCTCCGTTCCATGAGTTACTCCTGAGATTTCCACAAATAACACGTCCTGATGGAGCAGTGCGGTTGACAAAACATCAAACTACTCATCATATTATCACCACTCCAGGACCTCCGATTGCACAGAAACCCCGTCGCCTTGCCCCAGATAAACTCCATATAGCAAAGAAGGAATTCAATGCCATGTTACAATTAGGCCTGGCCCGCCCTTCAAAGAGCCCCTGGGCATCACCACTCCACTTGGTTCCTAAACATGGGGATGAGTGGAGGCCCTGCGGCGATTACCGAGCACTGAACAACCGAACATGTCCGGACCAATACGGAGTGAGGCATATCCAGGATTTTTCACAGCTCCTCCACGGCACCACAATTTTTTCCACTATAGACCTCGTGCGAGCATTTAATCAAATCCCAGTTGCTAAAGAAGACATTCCTAAAACGGCAATTACTACACCTTTCGGACTATTTGAATTCCCTTTTATGACATTTGGTCTTCGTAATGCTGCGCAAACATTCCAGAGATTTATAGACGAGGTGACACGTGGACTGGATTTTTGCTACGCTTACATAGATGATATTTTGATAGCCTCCGTTTCACTAGAACAACATATGCTCCACCTAGAGATACTTTTTCAACGCCTGGAAGAATATGGAGTGGTAATCAACCCGAGTAAGTGCGTCTTTGGACAATCCCAAGTGAAGTTCTTGGGATACCTTGTCTCTGGAGAGGGCACAAGACCGTTGCCCCAAAAGGTGGAAGCCATCCAAGAATATCCGCAACCAGGCACAGTTAAGAAGTTACGAAGGTTCCTAGGTATGTTAAACTTTTATAGGAGGTTTATACCTAAGGCAGCCTATGTACAAGCCCCACTGAACGACCTGCTAAAAGAAAATGTTAAGGGTAACGCACCTGTAAACTGGACAGAACAAGCTATGGCAGCGTTCAACAGATGCAAGGAAGTCCTGATGGAGGCAGCGTTACTGGCTCACCCAAAATGCGATGCCCCGCTTGCCATTTTTACCGACGCCTCAGATTTTGCCGTAGGTGCGGCATTACAACAGTTTATTGATGGTGAGTGGCAGCCATTAGAATTTTTTTCAAGAAAGCTCAGTCCAACGGAACAGAAATACGGAGCGTATGATAGGGAACTTCTCGCTGTATACCTCGCTGTGAAGCATTTTCGTCATATGATAGAAGCTAGGCAATTCACAATATACACAGATCATAAACCGTTGATTTTTGCCTTCCGTCAGAAAACTACCCAGGTATCGCCACGCCAGTTTCGTCACCTGGATTTTATCGGTCAATTCTCAACAGATATACGTCACGTCGCCGGCAACGAAAATGTCGTCGCTGACGCCCTTTCAAGAATTGACCAAGTTGAAGAAAGCATCGATTATGAAGACTTGGCAGCGTCGCAAGCGACTGATGAAGAACTTCAGAAGCTGCTGCATGATGGCTCATCGCTACAACTTAAGAAAATCCAAATGCCATTTACAAATATCGAGATTTACTGCGACGTTTCAACAGCAACAATACGACCCTATGTGACGCCACCATTCAGAACTGCTGCATTCAGGAGCTTGCATAATTTAAGTCATCCTGGGATCAAAGCAACTAGTAAACTAATTACTGAACGCTACGTGTGGCCTTCTATAAAGGCTGACTGCAGAAAATGGGCTCAGACATGCATAGAATGTCAACAGTCGAAAGTCACACGCCATGTGTTCGCTCCAATCGGTAAATTTGCTCCACCGTCGAGCCGGTTCGAGCATGTACATCTCGATATCGTTATCATGCCGCTTTCCGAAGGATACCGTTACTGTCTGACCATGATTGATCGGTTCTCCCGTTGGCCAGAAGCTGTACCTCTACAGGACCAAGAAGCGACAACAGTAGCCCGTGCATTCTATGAAAACTGGATTTGTAGATTTGGAGTACCCTTGCGAGTAACTACAGACCAAGGTCGACAATTTGAGTCATTCCTATTTAAACATCTGAACCGTTTAATAGGTATTACTCATATTCGAACTACTGCCTATCATCCTGCAGCAAACGGCATGGTAGAGAGGCTACATCGACAACTGAAGGCAGCTCTACGATGTCATCAGACTCGGTGGACAGAAAGCCTACCAACAGTTCTACTGGGCATTCGTCAATCTTGGAAAGAAGATCTCAAGGCAACAGCAGCAGAAATGGTATATGGACAGCCACTACGCCTACCAGGCGAATTCCTCCATCCTCGTGGAATAGATTATGCTGGCAGTACCCCAGCACATTTTATTCAAGAGCTTCGAAGACAGTTCGACGCTCTTCGCCCATCACAAGTTAATCACCATGCTGATAACAAAATTTTCATCTTTAAAGACCTTGCCAATGCCAGCCACGTTTTCGTTCGCCATGACGCACAGAAGCAGCCGCTCCAAAGACCATATGATGGACCCTACCTAGTAATCTCACGAAGCGACAAAACTTTCGTGGTGAAAATTCGAGGTCGCGAGATAACGGTTTCAATCGAGCGGTTGAAACCTGCATACACCTTATTAGAGAACGATTTTGTACCGACAGTGCAACCTGAACCCGTGTTTGAAAACCGATGCCCTGCAGTGGAAGCACCTCAACCGTCGTTTCAGGAGTCAAACCCCGTTCGTCATACAAGATCTGGCAGAAGAGTTCATTTTCCTGACCGCTACCAGGCAAATTTTTCGTGATCTAAATCACTGGTAGGGGGGTGATGTGGCGGCATTAAAATCGTCCACACTCGCCTACCATATTGATTATTTTTCTTTTAATTTATTTTTTTATTATTTCGAAGTATTTTATGTTTATAGTGTACTTGCATTTTACAATTTATTTTATTATTTCGAGATAAGTTTATGAAGGTCTATGGCCGCTATTTGTATATATTTTTATGTTTATATTTTACAATTTATTTATTATTCCGTACTAGTTTTATGAAGGTCTATGGCCGCTATTCAACCGTCTCGGACCCTTAGTTATTTTACTAGTCTACAAATATTTTGTCTGAAGAATCCCAATTATATTCTTTTCGGGTAATAGACCATCTGCATGTCTAAGCCGACATCACGTACTTCGATGGATGTTACTGGAAGGCCGATAATTTTGGGGTTTTTCCTCAGGGTCGAGGACGGTTGTAAAGGGCAGGCAAAGAAAGCCTTCAGACCAGTTCAGTTCAGTTTGAATTTTAGTTCAGTTCACTTCACTTCATAGTTCAGTTCAGTCCTCTTTAACAGTCAAGTCAAAACCTATACAGTCACAGTCAAGACTCTCTCGTGTTTCGTTATCACTTTTCCATCACATTTTTAAGCTACAAATATAAAAGTTACTCCACGGTTTAAATAAACCGTATTATCTCCTGTGTATGCGTATTCTTGTGTTCTCCCAAAGCCCCGAAACGCCAAAGTATAATAAAAATAAATAAATAAATAAATTTATCTAGTGGTACAATAAAAATTATAACAAAATTAATTATACATTTAATTCGGTTTCGCTCTCACTGCCTCTTTGATCTACATTAATAACAAATGGTTTTATATCATTAGTAAATGATTCATAGGAATCTTGTATTTTAATAACATGGTTAATCGAATTTATCCAGCTTTCTTTGGGAATACTATCTACAACCTTGTTGCAGCACTTGCACTTAGAGTCGGAGAAATGTTTTCTGCTCTAACATTGGATTTTACCTGATGCCACATATGCTCAATTGGATTAAAAATACAGTAATCGTATGTCCTATATCGGCAGCAATGGTATCATATCCATATTCCTTTTTAATATTAAATGTCTTCATCACATTTCTCACACATTTTTCACATCACTTTTTTTATATTGCATGTATTTTTGAAGTATATATCGTTTTTTAACAGTTCTGAATATCCAATTTAGTATTATTTGCATTAGGAACTAGCATTGCCCATTACAATTACGCTGTCTTTAGACACATTGGGCAAAAGACTATTTATAAACCAATCTTCAAAAAGTTCTGCTGTAGTGTTGTCATAGTAGTCCAGAGATGAATGTTTAATATTTTTGAAAGACGACCGTAAACAATTTGGAACCCATCTATCCTCGGAACCATCATGTAAAATTGTAATTCTCTTTCTCTTGTTCGCTGGGGCTTTGGTTTGGCATTTTCTTGGTGTATCTACCTATCCTTTTGCTGGCGTCTCATGTGAATCGAACCATGTTTAATCAAGGTAGACAATGGGACGATTTTCTAATCTGTATTTTTTTTATAAAGTTTAATTAATTGTAATACTTGTAATTGTTTAATTGTAGAATCATTGGGCAGTACAAGAGTGAGTACTTAATATACTAATATTTGCATGTAGAAAAATGAATTACAAAAACAAAGCATTTATTTTTGAATATTTCCAATATTGGTATCAATATTTGTGTTGAAAAATTTGATGATATTTATTTTTCTAATATATAATCTCCGCAATATATCGTGCAATGAATATTTCATAATGGCTAATAATAATAAGATAACTCCTGATAACTAGCCTGGTAAGACAGATTTCTAGTTGTTCTATAGTATTTTTGTGTGAAGAATGGGAGAGAATTCCACAAATACAAATTGATCATTTAATCGAACAGCATGCCATATCGTCTACAGGCATGCATACAGACCCATGGATGAACTACTGCTTATTAGATTTATTGAAAGTTCTTTTTATTTTTAAGTTACTTTTTAAAGCAATTGGTAGCCAAAATAGTAAATCAATTTTACACACATTGGTCATTGGTGGGTTGGTAATAAAATGATGATTACGTAAACGAGTAAAAGAAAACTTAATATTAATAAAAAGTGAACTGTTTGATTATTCCAAACGTTTGGACAGGTGATATATAGATATATCATCGTGTACGAGTTTCATTTTGACTATCAAAAAAATAAAAACGTTTGATTTATTCTCTACTAATATCATTTCACTCATTTTTTCTTTTAATAACATTTTATCTATAACATTTTATATATTTCCTGAAATGTATAAAGAAAAAATCCAAAAGATAGTTATTTAAAAAAAAATATTTATTTGAACAATTTTCAAGTGTACGAGTTTCAATTTGATATGCTGTATATTATAACCGAGTTTTACAGTAGTAAAATTAGTAATATTAGTAAAATAATATATCGTGAAAATACATTATTTTAATATGAAAATACTGAAGCTAAATATGACTTGTACACCGTATAACTCTGACCTAAGCCCACCTTAACAGTATATGTTTATGTTAAAGATGAGGTCATTGTAAAATTTGGCACCTTATTCAACTCTTTTTTAATCCATATTATGCTGTATGTTTGTTAGTTAACTATTGGTTTGATAAGAGGCAACTGATAAATATTCTCTACCAGGAATAAATCATTTTTGATAAAGTTTCCCCAAGATGAGTCAGTTTTTTCAGATTTTATTTTTACGTAGAATCACCTTGACTCTTTCACAGTGATCGATCATAAACAAAGAAAAAATTAGTTGTTTTAACTCCACTTTAGTGGCGTGAGATCTAAATTTGCCCGTTTTTATTCGATAATACCGTATAAATTACCGTAGTGCCGCATAGTCCTATCTTAAATAGATCGTTTGATTATAGAGATAGACTCAAATAAAAATAACATAGTTCATTTCCTATTTTTCGTACAAAATATGAATAAAACCCTAATATATGTAATGAATTATGGATCCTAGATGGTTAACCTTGAACTCTTTATTGATTTCAATCCGACTTCGAAGCGGTTTGCTTTTTATGGTGGAATCTAGCATTTTAACGCCATCTATTACTTTTAAGAAAAGCTCCTCAATATATACTAGGAAACAAAAAAGTGCGTATACATATTTGAAACAAACTGAAAATTTATACAGGGTGTCCTTTAACATATCCGCCATAGAACAAATGGTGATAGAAAAGAACAAAATAAGAGGGTTTACTTAATAAATGTATTGGCAAAAGTTTAAAAAAGATACAGGATGCTAAAAGTGAAACTAAATTGAGAAAATTTCAGGTTCAAAATAGGGGTAGTTGGGTTTTCAAAGACGGTACTAGCTTGAGCCTAGTTCCTAAAGGGCGCTTGCTATCTACTTTGTGAGGAATAAGCTCGCTCATATTTTTTACCCTCTAAGGTTAGGAATATTTTGACTTCAAAGTAGAGAAGAATCATAATTTCAACGTAAAAAAGTATCTCACGCCGTTTGAGAGATATTCGTGTTCGAATATTCCATTGCACATCTAATCGATGACTGAAAAATATGCGATTCACAAAGTGTTCCTTGAATATTGTGTTCAAATTATTACATCTCGATGATAACTGTCATTGTTCTCTATCTCTCCTATTAAACATATAGGTGGAAACAAGTTTATTCTATGAGTTGGTATTAAATAATTTGTACAAAATGCCCAGATTTAATCAGTTTCCTAGCCGTGATTTAAGGCATATGCTCTGCGCTTATGCACAATTACAATAGTTGCGCTACAGTTAGAAGGAAGGTTTAGTTTAGAGCTCTACCAAACCAGAATCATCTCATTAAACTAAGTTTTAAAGTAGTGTTTGAAAATGTCGTTTTACGAAACTATAGTCACACAAATTTTGTTTTAAAAATAAAAGTAGTAGATAACAAAGTAAAAAAATTGTTTTATTCCCAAGAATATTGCTTAGCTTAGTATAATACGAAAAATATCTCACAACATATTTTTTTTTTGATTGGTTTTCGGCAATGCCCTTCGATTGGCGATTTAATAATAACTTGAAATTATTTTTCTCGAAAACAGTTAGATTTCTGATCCCTGTTGTAAGCAACGTTTTTCTTTCAAGTTATGTGAATAAATTTACGAATTGTTAGAAACTTATATTTTAGTTAGCTTCTCAAATATTTGTCCATGTTTCTAAAAAAACTGGTGTATGGTACCAAAATTTCAAAAAGTGTCAGCGAAAAATCGGTCCTGAAGTTGAAAAACAAATTTTGTATCTTGTTGAAGAGGATTCTATCAAAAGTACTTGATTTTTAAGGATTTTTAAATTGGATTGTGCATAGAACACCAAAATGACAATTATTCTACTTTGATCATCTACAAACGATACAAACCCTTACATACAATTTTTTACACAGGCAAATATATTGTGAATGGTTTATTGGCTAAAACCAAAAGAATCCAAATTATTTGTTCAATATTTTATGAAGCTTCTTTCGCGAGGAATGGGATAGTGCACATCTTGGTCAAAGACAAAAAAGTCATGTGTTTCTTAATGTGACGTGAATCGTTTAAAACGTGTTATAGAGCAAAAAAATATAGTTCTAGTTATTTCAACTTTGACATTAAACGGTAATAATGTGTAAGTTGCCCTTCCAGACTTAATCGGTTTCCTAAGCGTGATTTAAGGGATATACTCTGCGTTTATGCACAAATAAATTACAGTCGCGTTGCAGTTCGAAGGTTTGAAGAGCTCTACCTAACGAAGAATTTTCAATGGGTTTAGGCGAAACAGGTTTATTTTATTACAACAATCGTGGTAGATGACCAAACAGAATAACGCTAGAACAAGAGGAGGACGTTTTGGTTAGTATCGCGGAAAATCCTGAACTGAGCACTAGGCGTTTGGAGGCATGTACAGGAATTAGCAAATCTACCGTTTCAAGAGTTG
Organism: Cosmopolites sordidus; assembly: GCA_031761425.1. Taxonomy (NCBI): domain Eukaryota; kingdom Metazoa; phylum Arthropoda; class Insecta; order Coleoptera; family Curculionidae; genus Cosmopolites; species Cosmopolites sordidus. Next base: position 118,514 of record JARFXV010001267.1, read on the forward strand.
TGTAGAAAGAAAAATTGTTTCCCTACCATTTTTCGTCTGTTCAAAATTTATAGCCACAAGATTTGACGGCTAGATCAGAATTTTTTCAAAATCTACTACATAAAAAAAACGAAACCCCATGTTCCTGAAAAAGATATTGTTTACTGACGGGGTAACTTTTACCAGACGCGGATTTTTAACTGGCAAAATATTAGAAAGAGCGACATTTTCAGCACGAATTTTCAATTAACATTGGGTGCAGCATTATCGACAATTGTTTAATCGGTCCATTTGAGTTTCCGCCTGAATCAATATATGCAGTTTTTAAAAATGGATTTATTAGACCTTTTGACCGCTATACATCTAAACTTAAGACAAGACATGTGGTTCATGCAAGATGGGGCGCCACCGCATTTTACTGTCGTAATGCGAAATCATTTGAATCAACGTTTTCCTTATCAATAGAATGGGCGCGATGGTAAGTTTTTTTCGCCACCTCGTAGCCCAGATATTAATTCGTTAGATTTTTATTTGAGAGGTCATATGAAGTCTTTAGTTTACCATGATGAAATCAGTGCACGAGATGAACTTTTACAATAAAATCAACAAGAGATCAATGTTATTAGAAATGAAGAAAATATCTTCTCAAATGTGAGACGTGACTTAACAAAGAGCCTGCGAAAGTGTATTGAGGTAAAATTGAAAAATTAGAAGTTTTCACTTCTATCGTGTCATAAGTCATAAGCACAGACCCATTTTTTTCCTCAAGTATTCAAGATACACTTTGTGAATTACAGATTTTTCAGCCATCGACAAGATATGCAATGGAATATTCGAATACGAATATCTTCCAAACGATGTGAGATATCGATATTGACCAAGCCTACCTTTTTTACGTGGGAACTATGACTCTTCTCTATTTTGAAGTCAAAATATTCCCAGCTTTATATAGTAAAAAAAAAAACGAGCGAGTTAATTCTTCACAAAGTAGGTAGCAAGCGCCCTCTAGAAACTAGGCTCAAACTATTACCACACCCGAATTTGTTACCTTTGAAAACCCAACTACCCCGATTTTTAACCTGATATCTTCAACCGTTTTTAAATTATCTCAATTTTTCGAATATATAGTTTCACTTTCAACACCTTGTATCCTTTTAATAAATAACATTTCCCAACACATTTATTGACTAAATCTTCTTATTTTGATCTGTACTATCACCAGTTGTTCTATGGCGGATAAGTTATGGGACACCCTGTATAACAAATTGATATATTTCTTATTTTATGTATGCGGTTTTAAAAAAATGTTGTTTTTATCATGTGAGGTATTTTTGGTACGTTATTAGGCTAAGGAAGTTTTTCAAAACTCCCAAATCAAGATACAAGACGTTAGGGTAAAGAGAGGTGCCGAGTGTGGATCTGATCACCGCTTACTGGTGGCAAAGATACACATTCCCTTTTTAACATCTTTTCAATCGACCACCAGCAGTCTCACTGAGAATAGATTGACAACGAGAAAATATAACTTACAAAGTTTTGAACATGAAAGTACTAAATATTTATATCTTAGAAGACTGGATCAAAAACTAATCGAAACTCAACGAACAATAGAAGAAGAGTACGAACATATAAAAGCTTGTATTCTTGAGGCTGCGGACGAATCTGTCGGAAAAATACGGATGAATAACAAACCTGACTGGTGGGATGATAAAATAGAACAACAAATTAAAGAAAAGAAACAACTCTACCAGAAACTCCTTCAAAAGAACGATGATGTGACGAGACAAAAATACAAAAGAGCAAATAGGGAGGTTAAAAACGAAGTCCTAAAGAGAAAGAATCAGTCTTGGGAGAAAAAATGTGAGTACATAGAACAACAATTAGGAGGAATCCGAAGTTCAGAAGCCTGGAAGACCATAAAGTCGGTAAAAACATCAAAAAACCAAATACCTAACTTAGGGGGCATAACAAATGAAGACTGGGTACACCACTTTAAAGACCTTCTGGAAGAGAGACGTGAAAATTTTCTAGGAAAACAACACCAAATAAATAATCTAACTCCTATAGATCTCCAACTAAAAGAAGTGCAACAAGCTGTGAAAGACACAAAAATAAAAAAATCCCCTGGACCTGGAGGGATCCACCCGGAATTCATAAGGTATGGACCCGAAAAACGTTTAAGAATGTTGAAGAATATGTTTCAACGATGCCTGAATGGGGAAGAAACGCCGACCGAATGGAGAACATCATATATATCAACCATTCACAAAAAAGGCTCAAAAAATGATCCTAAGAATTATCGAGGTATAGCGGTAATCCCAACAATAGGAAGAATATATTCCCGAATCCTTAGAAATGAAATAGAAGAAGACATCAAGGATAAACAAGCGGAAGAACAAGCCGGTTTCCGGGCAGGGAGATCCACCACAGACAACCTTTTCACTCTAAAAATAGCCCTAGAAAAACGAACCCAGCGAAACAGGGAGACGCATATAGCGTTCATAGACCTAGAAAAAGCTTATGACAGTGTACCAGTATCGAAATTATGGGAAGCAATGGAAACTCTCAAGATTAGACCAACATTGATTCGGGCCGTCCAACTTTACTATGAACAGAATTCTGCGGTTATTAAAATTGGAACATCACTATCTGAATCATTCAATACAACAAAGGGGCTAAGACAAGGATGTTGTCTATCTCCCACCTTATTCAAACTATACGTAGACCAATCCATGAAAGGCTGGGCACGGAAGTGTTGGAACATGGGCCTTCGGGTGGGGGATGACACCCTATATACTCTTTATTTCGCCGACTATCAGATAGTGGTTGCAGAAGACCAACAGGATTTGAGCTATATGGTGAGGAAACTAAATGAAGAGTACACACTAAATGGTCTCACAATTAACTTAAATAAATGTGAATACTTAGCGGTGAGTAGTAATGACAACGACGATTTACCCTTGGAAAACGGAACAATAAAAAACGGTGACAAGGCTAAATACTTAGGGGTGATCTTCAACAGGCAAGGTAATAGTAATGATGAAATTCAATCAAGAATAATAAGAGGTAGACAAATCATTGGAGCACTCAACTCTGTCCTGTGGGAAAGAAAAATTAGGCGAGAAACAAAACTTCGCATATATAGCTCAATCGTAAAGAGTGTTTTGACTTATGGTTCAGAAGTGTGGGATTTAAATAATACTAATAGAAGAAAACTACTGGCCACGGAGATGGTTTTTTTGAGAAGGAGCTGTCGGAGATCGAGACTTGAGAGAATAAGAAATATAAACATTAAAAGGGACATGAACATCGAGAGAGATATTGTGGACGACATAGAGAGAAAACAATTGACTTGGTTCGGACATGCAAAATGAATGAATATATATATATATATATATATATATATATATATATATATATATATATATATATATATATATATATATATATATATATATATATATATATTAGGCTAAGGAGGATATGGTTCTTTTAAAAGTATTAAAATAGCAGGAGTACGTGTAAAGCGTCGACTTTGCTGCGTCCACTGTTATGAAGCCATGGATAAGATCGTTTAAGAGTCAGGGTTATGCATGAATACGAGGTTATTCTGGTCGTTCTATATTAGAAGTATTCAAGGACGTTACGAGCGGCATCTTAGATGTTTTGGAATACGATATCGACGTGACAGTAAGTTGTTAAGATTTACTTGTGATGGGGATATCTTTATTGTTGATATTGAGAGCCTCCTCTTATAGGCATACATGGAGTGTATCTTTAAGTGTCGAGCTAGAATTAAACGAAACCTTGGAGTATATTTTTTTTTAGATTGTCTTGTTGGACATAGAAAGATCAGATGTTTTCGGGGTGAAAGACGAAATTTTCGCATTAGAATATGCGCATAATTATTTCTCCAAGAGAGAGATAACCTAGGGATAACCTGCTTGAGTGGCAGGTTATCTCTAGTAACCATCCAAGGTGAACTTCCTTGGATAATGCAGAGCGTTATGTCACGGAAATATTGCAGCGTCGTTAGCTCGTTAAACATAGCAGGTTTCAGAAGAGTTTGCGATAGCGACACTCGACTGGCCGGTAAGATCCCCGGATTTATCACCGAAATAATATATATGGGATAGCACTGATTCAGCTCTTCGATTTCCCTGGTCCCCAGCAATTTTAAACGAACTTGAAACATATACAGTATGTCGGAAAAATAACGGGACTTATTTTTGCCACTTTGCAATTATTTTTCATTCAAAGCTTTACTTCTTATTGATAATGCTGCCGACCATTCTGAATCCCTAAAGTTTGCTGATCCAAACATAGAAGTTTGCTTCCTACCTCCTAACATCACATCACTGATACAACCAATAGATCACGGAATAATAGCAGCGTTTAAAAGATATTATGTCAAGCGAACATTCAGTTATGTATTACATGGAACAAAATTCTGTTGTCACTGTTACTAAGAGTTGGAAAGCTTTTAATATCGCCCATTGCATAACATTTATCAAAGAAGCAGTGGATGAGTTATGTTCATCAACATTGAATTCCTGTTGGAGAAAGTTATGGCAGAAGTTATGGCCAGAGGTTGTGGCAGAAGTTCCTGACAAAACAACAGAAATGTGAATTGAATATTTTTTAAACTGTTAATGAATTTTGATTTGATAATACGTTTCAATTTAAATAACTAACAATCCTTACGGAGTTTTGTAAAACGTATTAGTGCAAATTTATAGGAAATGGAATGATCTACAAAAAAGGTTGAATAATATTTTTCGATAAAATTGATCGTTTCGTCGAAAAATTGAAAAAATGTAAAAATTTATTATGCATTCAACTTTAGCATCGAATAACTTTTTCAAAGTCAACTTATCGAAAACTGATATAGACCTTTTTTGAAGAACGTTCAATTTCCTACAAAGATATGTAATAGTCTTTCCACAGTAATGTTCCACTTAAGAGCTATAAGCGGCACCTCTTAATATTAATATTAAGAGGTCTAACGTTCATTTTCGTATTTTTTTTCCGTCATTTCTAACAATATCATCATCATCATCAGCCCGTGTCGATCCACTACAGGAAGAAGGCCTCTTCAGCATTTTTCCAACTTTCACGGTCCTGGGCTTTCCTCTGACACTCTGGTCCAATATACTTAACGATGTCCCCAATTCTTTCCTCTGACACTCTGGTCCAATATACTTAACGATGTCCCCAATTCATCGTGCTTTCGGTCTTCTTCGCGGACGTTGGCGATCAAGCGGTCTCCATCTGTCATCCCATCGCCTTGCTATATGGCATGCCCATCTTCATTTCAATTGCTTTACTCTTCCAATATATATATATACATATATATATATATATATATATATATATATATATATATATATATATATATATATATATATATAATTAATAGGTGCGTATAGATCCAGTTGGATCACGTAAAGCATTCTGACTCATTTTCCAGTGTTCTTTCTGATCCTCCACATCTCTCTGATCCTTTCTCCGTGGATTCTCTTTCTCTCCTCCGTGCACTTTGTTCCCGATCTCCTCGAAACTTCGGTCTCTGATGCAACGTTCCACATATGTATTTTGTTTCTGTAAGTTCTTCTATCCTCAATCTCTGTCGGACCCATTTGTGCCTTTTCCAGATCAGCTCTGACTTGTGTAATCGATGGTACTATTGACTTGACTCCTTGTATGTATGTAAGAATTCTGTTGGTGAGTTTTGTAGGTGGGAGTCTACTGATATATCCATAGTATTTCAACGTTCTTTTTCTTATGTCCGCTGCTACGTTGGACATTCTCTCTGTGGTCTTTCGAGAATGTAGTCTGTATCCTTGAGGACTTCGATCTGTTTAGTTGCCCTTTTTTCATGGTCTGCGAGTATGGCTAGGTCGTCTGCGAAGGCCAGGCATGATATTTCTATATTGGTTTTGGATCGTCCGAGTCGTATTGGTTTCCAGTGTCCTTGATTTCTCAGTTATTTTTCCCATTCCCTTATGACTTTGTCCAGGACCAGGTTGAAGAGGAGTGGGGATAACCCATCTCCTTGGCGTACTTCAGTTTTAATCAGGAAGGGTTCGGAAATTTCTCCCATAAATTTCACTTTAGAGGTTGTGCCAGTCAGTGTCTGCTTGATCAATCGTAGTGTTTTGGGGTCGAGTCCTTGTTCTTCTAGGATGTTGAACAGAGATTTTCGGTGAATGCAGTCGTATGCTTTCTTGAAGTCCACGAACGTGTAGATGATTGGGACATTCCTGATAGCTTTGTATTTCAGTATTGTTTTTAAGTTAAATATTTGTTCAATGTATGAGCGATCAGGGTGAAAGCCTGCCTGGTACTCGCCAATTTTGTATTCTAATTGTTCTTGTGTTCTCTGGAGAAGGCATGCTGAGAGGATTTTATAAGTGACTTGTAGTAAGGAGATTCCTCTGTAGTTGTTTACATCCTTTCTGTCTCCCTTCTTGTGCAGCGGGTGGATAGAGCACATTTCCATTCAAATTATTGATTGATTTGTCCGTTACTTTGTGATAGTTCATTTATAAAAAAAGGAATAAAACAATTTTTTACTTTGTTATCTATCACTTTTATTTTTAAACAAAATTTGTGTGACTATAGTTTCGTAAAACGACTTGACATTCTCAAACACTACTTTAAAACTCCTGTTTTAGATGACGACTGGAGACGAGTATACACGATTCAGTGCGTCACCGGCCTGAACGCCCTTGATGTCGAGTGGAGCCGAATAAACCCGATTCAGCGTCACCGTCACCGACTCGAGCGCGACGGTTCAATGACACTTAATTATATAATATATTTATATATAAATTGGTTAAATTGTTTTACGGATGGAAAAACATGTATTGGGTTTTTTCCGGGAGTACATCCGGTTGTTGGGTTGGTCCCTGTCGGGAGCTTGCAGACGTTTCGCCAAAATCACATTTGGCATCTTCGGTGCTTACTGTCGCGAGTTCGTGACTGTCTGAGAGATATCGGTTCGCCGTGTAATATTTATGTCTTCTGGCCTCGGTCTTAGTCGGTAGCGATTGGCTGGCACTGGCGCTAGCTCCGCCCCCTGAGGCGTTTGCAACGTCTTTATTTCTAGTCGTGCTCTGGATGTTGTGCTGTCCGGGTCTGCTGGTCTAAGAACGCTTTTCCACGTTGGCGGCAAGTGTAGAGCGTCGTCCCTCTTGTTTAGGCTTCCCTGCTTTTCGATCTCTATGGCTTCTCTGACCAGACGTGTCCGAAAATGGTTTATGTTGGCTATTTCGTTGCAATCATCAAAGTTAATTTTGTGACCTGTTTCTAGTTGGTGTTGGAATAATGCCGATGTTGTTTGCTTGTTCCGTATGCTTACTTTATGTTCCTCTATTCTGGCAGATATATATATATATATATATATATATATATATATATATATATATATATATATATATATATTAATTTTACTGATTGCTTGACCGGGAACAGGCCCCACCCATCCCTGCAATTGGAGGGCATATGTTTCGTCTCTTGATGTTCCAGACTCGACTGACACCGACATATGCTCTCTCGTCAAGAATATGGAGTCCCTATCCACAGTAAACAACCCATACTTTCGCCGACCTCCCGTCGGATATATGCAGTGTTAGAATTCTTTGGACTGCGTCCAATGAGACCACAGTGCTGAGTGTAATCATACACCCAACTGCTGGGTTCCACATCGGTAAAATTCTCATTTAGGCGGAGACGCAGTTTGTTGTGTATTCCACATGAGATTGTGGAACCCAGCCATAATTTTTTAATAATTATAAAGTCCGTTTTAGTATTATAAATAAAAATTGTTAATTTCTGTAACTACTTTAAGTTTTAGGAAAACAAAAAAATGTCATTATTTTGAATCATAAGTATTGCTCGTACTTTCTTAATCAACATACGAATTTTGCTTTTTTTCATGACAGCAAAAATATCCAAGTTATCGGCTATCAAAGACTATCAAAACAAAACGAAATGTCATATCGATTTGAAATTTCTGAAGCATTACTAAAAGAAAAGTTACTTTTGAGAAATACAACCACCTTTGCACTCGTACCGCCATTTAGTAGAAAAGTGAAAGTGAATCGTTTTTTCTATCATATAATATAGTTATAAAATATTGGTTTAATACAGCGTATTGATATTCGTAATAACTGATAATAACCATAAATTATACGCATAAAACTTACCACTGACAACACAAAAATATACTATGAAATTTAATGACGCGTCAACCAAAAACCACACAATTTTCCAAATGAACAATGAAATAAATTTATTAGCATACATACAGGCCGGTAAACCTCCTACTGTTATCGCTATTTTAAAATAGAGTTTTAAATGGATCAGGTTTTAACTGTATTTTTTCATTTAATAGGTTGTTCAGAAATGCAATTGTTATTCGATTTACATACCACTTAAATTTGTATGTTATTTTAATCCAGAATTAATGAACAAGAGGGAGCAAATGCGACGCGATATCAAAAATGCGTTGTATTGTTTACAAGTTTTTTATTGAATTTTCAAATAAATTAAAGTTTTAGCCATTTACACTCTGTTCACAGTCGTCAAAACTACTTCAGCAAATTTTGTTTCATGGCTTCAATATATTCAAAACGTCTTCCACGAAGTGGTAATTTCAGTTTGGGGAACAAAATAATCACACGGAGTAATATCTGTTTGTTGAATTTTTTTAATCAATTATTAGCTTCAAAGATTGATGTGCGAAAGGATGGCGCATCATCCAATAATTGTTTTTCCACAAATCTGTAGTCAACGCGATTTTGAGTTTCGAGGAGCTTTGGCATTTTATTTTCAGTTACGGCTCATTATCAAAGCGCCATTCCGAGACAGCAAAAAAAGTGGAGGATGAAGAATTGGGAGCACTGCTGGAAGATAATTTTGATTGTAGGGTGCTAGAGCTCGGACAGGAGTTCGGAGTAACATCGCAAGTCATTTCTAAACGTTTGCAGAAGCTAGAGGGATTTTAAAAGGACAGTCGTTAGGTTAAACCCTATGAATCCAATGAAACCCTATGAATCCACAGCTGAGAGTAGATTTTTTTATGTTGTTGTGACATTGCTCCCCTTTGATTCAAGAAAAACAACTTCCTCTATAAGATAACAGGTGGCGAAAAGTGGATTTTCTCCGACAATCCAAAGAGATGAAAATCTTGGGTTAATGCAGTGAACCATCAATCACCACCATAACCAAATATCCATATTAAAAAGGTATTGCTGTGTATATGGTGGGATAAGCTGGCTGTCGTGCATTATGAGTTTCTCCAATCTGGTCAAATGGTCACTGCTGATCTTTATGGCTGACCAATGGCCGATGACTATGTTGAAGACTTAATAAAAATCGCAGACCATATTTGAGGTCGACAAACTAGACAGACCAGGTAGACAGATGATACCAAAATTATACGTAACAATTAGGTACAATGGTTCAATTCTTTTATTGAAACCTTCGGTGTGAAACACTAAACTCGAAGATATTTACTACTAAACACCAAATAATGTTTTTGAAACTTCTCGAAGCACGTTTCGTTAACCATGTTAGCATCATCAGGAGATGATTAAATCATCTCATCATCATCTCAAAATATCTCTTTGAAACTTCTCGACGCACGTTTCGCTAACCATGTTAGCGAAAAGTGATTTGGTGTTTTGGTGTTATTAATTTTTATTTTTTTTTTTAAGAGATGGCGGTGGAGATGGAGATGGCTGGCGCTGGAGATGGCGCGGGTCGGTTTACAGTCTAATCTCTTATGTCATTTTGTTGATACGATAGTACCTTTCAAAACGTCATTGATGTTTAAACAATTTCGAGTTAGCATCATATTTTTTTCGCGTGAAAACATATCGAGTTTCGAGTCGAATAAAGAGCATTTGCGGTACGTACTGCTTACAATGTTACAATGTCCCAATGCTAGACACTTGTGGGCGTTGGTTTAGATGATTCAAAAGTGGTGATTTCGACTTGAGAAATAAGAAACACCCAGTTCAACTGAAAAAATTTGAAGAAGCCGAATTGGAAGCATTGCTGGAAGAACACGATATGTAAACTCAACTCAGGTTAAATGTTGGTCGCCGAATCATATGTGATTGTCTGTATGTCATCGGAAAGATCCAGAAGCCAGGGAAATGGGTACCACATCAGCTGAACGACAGGCAGATGGAAAAAACGAAAAACGGTGTGCAAAGTTTTGCTTTCGCGACACGAAAGAAATACTTTTTTGCATCGGATCGTTACTGGAGATGAAAAATAGATGTATTTCCAGAACGCAAAAGGTAGAAAATCATGGGTTGACCCAGGACAACTATCAACATCGACTGCAAGACCGAATAGCTTTGGAAAGAACATAATTCTGTACATTTGGTAGGATCAGAAGGGTGTCGTGTACCATGTACCATGAGTTTCTGAAACCTGGTGAAACAGTTAATACCGTTCACTACTATCAACAAAGAATCAATATGAAACAAGCATTGATCGAAAAGCGACTAGAATGGGCTACCAGACACCGAAAAGTGATTTTGGAGCACGATAACGCCCCATTACACACAGCGAAAGCGGTTAGAGACAGCATTTCTGCACTTGGCTGAGAACTCTTGCCCCACTCGCCGTTCGCACCAGGCTTGGCCCCTTGCGACTACCACTTATTTTATCGATGTTTCACACACTTTCCATGAAACACTTCCACAATTACTAATTGCCAGAAAGGTGGGAAAAATGTGCAGCTAGAGATGACCTTTTTGACATTTTCTACCTTTCCCCCAAATTAAACGTGTTTTTTAACCGTCACACATGGGAAAATGAACAATCCTCGATATTTACTTGATGCTATGTATATTTTGAAAATATCACTTAAATGTCTGCCTCTTCATGCTTTACAAATAGTTACTCTTTTGTTGTTAACTTAATTAAAAAAAAAAGTAGGCAGTCATGGGGAGTGCCGACAGAAGTGAAAATTTCAAAGTTTGGAATAACTGTTTTTATTTAAATTCATTATGGTATAAATAATTAAAATTTCATTATATAATTAAATGCCAATACCAATATTGGAGATATTCGAAAATAAATGCTTTGTTTTTGTTATTCATTTTCCACATAAAAATATTAGCATATTACGTACTCACTCTCTTGTAGTGCACAGTGATTCTACAATTAAACAATTCAAATAATGATTATCTAAAACACAATTTAAACAATACTTTACAATACACTTTTCACGTGGTCAATTTAACTTCACTTGTCAGTGACGTGAACTTACAAGATTTTACCCATCCAAAAAGAGTCCAACACGCAAATGATACAGTCGTGTATTTACAATGTATTAGTATATATATGCGTATACATGTACACAGGTCGATGTGCGGCGCCAGTCTGTCGCAACACGTCAGCAGCATGTCGGTGACGCGAACCCATAAGTTTTGCCCATCCCAAAAATCGCTCAACGCGGCTAAAGAAGTATTCACTTCAAAAATATACTCCAATGAATGTTAAAGTACGACATGTACTTTGATGACCATGTACGAAAGTTCGACAATTTATTTAGGACCTTCTTCACTTCATGCATTGTAATTTTGCTGTTTATGTATTCATTTAAATGAAATGTAGTCCAAGGGCCAGCCACATCGCGTCGACGCCAGTCTGTCGCAACACGTCACTAGCATGCCGGTGACGCGAACCCATAAGTTTTGCCCATATCAAAAATCACTTAACGCGGCTAAAGAAGTTTTCACTTCAAAAATATGCTCCAATGAATGTTAAAGTACGACATGTACTTTGATCACGATGTACGAAAGTTCGACAATTTATTTAGGACCTTCTTCACTTCATGCATTGTAATTTTGCTGTTTATGTATTCATTTAAATGAAATGTAGTCCAAGGGCCAGCCACATCGCGTCGACGCCAGTCTGTCGCAACACGTCACTAACATGCCGGTGACGCGAACCCATAAGTTTTGCCCATACCAAAAATCGCTCAACGCGGCTAAAGAAGTTTTTACTTCAAAAATATGCTCCAATGAATGGTCAAGTACGACATGTACTTTGATGACGATGTACGAAAGTTCGACAATTTATTTAGGACCTTCTTCACTTCATGCATTGTAATTTTGCTGTTTATGTATTCATTTAAATGAAATGTAGTCCAAGGGCCAGCCACATCGCGTCGACGCCAGTCTGTCGCAACACGTCACTAGCATGCCGGTGACGCGAACCCATAAGTTTTGCCCATACCAAAAATCGCTCAACGCGGCTAAAGAAGTTTTCACTTCAAAAATATGCTCCAATGAATGTTAAAGTACGACATGTACTTTGATGACGATGTACGAAAGTTCGACAATTTATTTAGGACCTTCTTCACTTCATGCATTGTAATTTTGCTGTTTATGTATTCATTTAAATGAAATGTAGTCCAAGGGCCAGCCACGTCGCGTCGAACTTCAATTCTAGATAACTGAATTTAAGCGACATTGCTCGTGGTCGATATTTGGATGGGCCTTAAGGTAAATTAAAAAAACCTCCCGACTCTTGGGGGTAAAAGAGATATCGGAAAATAAAAATATATATTAAATGAAATCTGCTTCGTTAAAGAGAATAACTATTTGTTCCCGAAACACCGTTTTCAAGCTAATGCTAGATACATTGTACAGTACGATGTTATTTTTTTTTATTATAAACTTTAATTTAACTATTATAAACTTTTTTCCTAGTTTGCTGGAGTTATTTTCGTTTGCTACATTTGATTTTGTGCGGTTTTTTGGTTGACACACCCTTATGAAGTGTTGTCCAATAAGTGTGTTAGAACTTTAAAATGAAGCACAATGAAAACAATAAATACTAACCCGGTAAGGAAATTTTTCTTGCAATAAATCGATTGTTTGACAAGATGAGTGATGAAATCATTGTTTATATCCACATATATCAGTTTAGGCCAAATGTATTTTTTCCCATTAACCCTAAACCTTAAAAACTTAAGGTTTTAAAACTTAACTCAAAAAATAAGGTCCTATCACTCCTTCTGTGTAAAAACCGTACCAAACAGTGACTGTCTGAGGATGAAAAGGTAACTACTGAATCACTTGAAGAATTTATCGGCCCAAATCCTGCAGTTATATTTGTTTAGAAATGTATTAGGCCAAAAATGAGCTACATCAGAAAAAAAAGTTTTTTCCGCAAAGTGGCGGTTACCTTCGAACTTCAATTTCTACGGGCTGTTGAATCGTGTATTTTTCCATGGTGAACTGATACAATGAACTGAACACATCAGTTTATGAATGACACTTATATTTCAAACAACGTTGCCACTATTACCTTTCAAAGTTCTGACACTCTTATTGGAAAACTCTATAGATAAATGATAATGACGATTAAAGAGTAATGAAGAAATTAAAAACATACCCATGCTTATAATTAGGTGCTGCTAGATTATTATTTGACTTAAACAGATTCATAAATGATTTTGTTGAAAACCTAAAAATAAACACAAAACAAAAAAATAATTAGAAAAATAATTAAAACAAAACGGTGTAAATAAAATAACCACAAATAAAGTAATAATAATGTGGTACCAGGTTAAATTATTAAGAATACATATATTAGTGGTGACATTGCCTGAAAAAAACATGCCCGATAAATTTGTTTATGATCTTACTTGCTATGTAAACCTGAAGGACTTCCTGTAACACCCGTTTGATTGAAATCTCCTGTTGAACTCCATCTTTTGTGTATAGTACTGTTGCTTGTTATTACACTGCAACAAAGAAGTAATTATTTTTTTATAATTCATTGCATTTTACATAATGCATAGCAATTCGGTGGCTTGGCCATTATTGAAAATTTGTAACTTGGATGTGAAAATAATTAAATGTTTCTCAATTTTTTGAAAACTCACCGATCAAGCGTGTCAGCAACCTTCCACGAATTAAACAGAAAGTTTCAAAAAAAGAAAGTTTATAAAAAGTTTCTTATTCATACGGCTACTAACTATACTATAAACAAGTTTTATACTATAAACAAGTTTTTAATTAACAATAATACTATACGATGCTTGTATGATAAGTGCCATTGTCAAGAAAAAACATTTTTATGTGTAAAATTTATTTTATTTTTACAACGTAATCACCTTTCAGTTCGATATACTTAGTCCAACGTTTTTCTATCTTCTGTATCCCCTCTAAAAAATACGATTGCTCCAACCCTTCAAGATATGTGTTCGTTAACTGTTCCTGACTATTCTTTGGTCTTTAGATTGCTGTAATGAATCCATGTTTCGTCAACAGTTATAAACCGACGCCAAAAATCATTCCGATTGCGTTTTAATATCGCTAAACATTCTTTTAAAGTTGAAGTGATCCCATCTTGCGGAAATCTTTTTCATATCCAAATGTGTGCAAAAACAGTTGACGATCGATGCTGTAGTTCTTGAGCAAGCGCGAAAAAGAAAACGCAACTTAAATATCTGCTACATAGACTACACATTTGCAATTATCGTTTAAGTTTTCATATATCTTGTTTAAAATCTCAATCTCACGCATTTTCACTATCGGGGATTTTTTCAATCATTTCTGAAGCGGCAGTCTCATTTGGATGACCTGGACGATCATCATCAAAAATGTTTGTACGGTCACGTTTGAATTCAGCTGTCAAATATTTTATGGTTAATGACGAAGGTGCAGAGTCCCCATAAACTTCGCTGAGCTCCGTTTTAATCTCCTAATTTATTTTTTTTCAAAAAGTATTTTATCACTGTTCGATATTCAATTTGTAATCATTGTAAAATCACAAAACTTGTTCTATTTAAATGGCTGCCATTCACAAACTAAACCATGCATTGATTTGACAGTTTGGCAGTATTGTTGTGAAAGGTTATATTTACGAAAAATTTTAAATACTAGCAGCGCCATCTCTGGGCTAGACCGGGTACTTATCACACAATCCTCGTATACTCTATTTAATTATAACAAATATAATTCAATATTTTGAACGCTATTGACCGGTCAAAATATTCCTTGAATTAGTTTATATCAATATTTGCTGTTCTTCGTATTCGTCTTTACAGAAGAGTCGTGATTTATGAAAACTCCGTCCGTTCGTGTATTCTCCGAACTACTTATCATAAGCGTTCTACATTTTTGACTTGGTTGGTTGCAATATTGGACAGATGTACCACCAGACTTACATTAAAGATAATCTTTATCCCAATTATCCTTATTCTAATAGGCATCCAGAAATGTCGTTCATATTTAATTACTTGTGTGCTCCTAGATGACGCAGAACGCGCTGGTCCAGTTAACTTTACATCGAAACTTAGTTCATGTAAAATTAGTTGCCATGAAGTGTTTCACCAGACAACAACGTGCTGTGGGTGTTCGCGCGTATTATCAAAACAACAATTCACTTATTACGGCTCGTTGTCTTTATAGGTCCGAGTACAATTTACTCGACATAAACGAGGCACCAAGTGTTAATTCAATAAAGAATTGGATGAAAAAGTTTGAAACTACAGGATCAACTCCAAATTTACCGTCTACGGGTCGTCCAAGGTCAACCAGAGGTGTAAACAACATTGAACGTGTGCGTGAGTCAGTTAGAGAAAATCCATCCCAATCCGTACGGAAACGAAGTACGACAGTATTATTTTTGCTAGATAATTTTCAAACACTGTACTATAATGTTATAATACTAAAATTAATATACCTTAAATCGACTTCTATTAGTTATACCAACAAAAATTAACAACAATATTGGACACCCTGTATAATGGGGTAGGAAAAAAAAAAGTATACTCAGTATATAGCATACGAGGTATGTAAATAAACTAACGAGACTGGTGGCGTAACGGTCGATTTGGCAACATTTTTGGCTTCCCAACTTGGAACTGAGGCAGGCCAGCATCTGATCGTCTTCAGTACGAGTTTGAACTCCCTAGAGGTACTTGATGGTTCACAGCAATTTTTTGCTACATTCTAAAAGTAATTCTGAAAATGAGTGACAATAAGTCTTGTTTCCCAGACTTGAGCAACCGAAATTTTTGCAAAAATTCAACGGGCCTATGAAAATAGTCTTTGTTACGGGCCCATGTTTTCAAATGTGTAAGGCATCTCCCAGAAGGCCGAATCTCGCAACGAAAGGCCTTCAACTGCAAGAAATGATGAAAATGTTCACATATTTCGGGATCTTCCGTTCTGATCGTCGGTTAGAATGATCGGGGAAAACTTGAATTTGACTCACACAATCGTTCATCACATTTGTAAATGTGCAGTCCTGCATGTATTTAGGTCAAACAATATAAGAGTACACCAGAGAGTCATTAAAATGTAAACTACCGTGTATATCATTAAGAGAAGCTAAGAATCGATAAGAAATACTATGGATAATAGTAAATATTATTTTCATAGCATAGCGAGACATACGAAGAACTGGACTGAATACTATGGAGACCATGTGGGAAGAGACGAGGCATAGGACGACCTTAACAAATATGGTAAAATGATTAAAAAAGTTCGTAGGGTTTAACTGGTACTAGATTGCCAAAAACGAAGAAAAATTAACGAAAACGAGAGGCACTATATCCAATGAATAGATCACGACTAAAAGAAAAAGCTAAAGAATCATTTAGAATACCAAAATATTGGGAAACAAGATAAATACTACCCCTATTCAAAAAAAATGAGATAAGAAGGATTACAAATCAATCATCAAGTGTCAATATCACCAATAAACTAGAATAGATCATTAAAACCATTCGTCACAAGACATAGACTAAGACAGACAATTTCTAACGACGCAGATGATTCTTTCTATGCTAGGGATTATTATATGTGAACTCTCTCCATATATTCTTTCATCACATGCACTATATTATTGTTACACATTATTTCTATAATCATAATCATTATTATAAAAATATATATATTTTTTGTACTGAAATGGGTACTTTCTAATTAACTGTCCATTCGTAGTGAATGAACCGATTGCCTTAGTCATGGTATGTTGTGAAAGACAGGCGGTTTTCTCATTCGCTTATTTCTATTTAAGAGAATTATCGTTAATAACAAACTCTGTCAGTAATTAAATAGCAAAAAAAATCAATTTGCAATAAAAAATACATAATGATTTAAAAAAAAAAAAGTATAAATAATGCGGTCAAAGCACTACAAATGGTATTAGTTATATTTCAGTTGTATTACTGGTTGTATAATGTAAGACGTAATAATGCTAAGATAATAGAATAGTTGCTTTTTAGAGACTTATAATTTTATTGTCGATATTTAACTGCAACCTACAAATTTGTCTTTATTTAATAAACTTTATTTACGAGACTTAATTCGATTCCAACTTATTACTCTGACAAATAAGTATTCCTTACTTATTTGTCAGAGTAATAAAAGTCACCTAATGTTTCTAGTTCTTTTAAGTTTTTTTCTTAATAACTATACTTCTTGTTCTGTAAATGTTGAGTTAGAAAGGTTCATGAATCAATCTATCGAAAAACTTGTGATTTGAAAAATGTTTTTTAGAGTCAACTATGGTTTTAGGTTTATCATTAATAAGAATATTGTTCCATATTAAGAATTATCGTATTTTTAAACAACTCACATTTGATAATATTTTCACTATGATATTTCTTATTCATACAAGACGGTTGACCTTTTAACGCTATTTCGGTCTCCACACCTAATGTTTCTAGTTCTTTTAAGTTTTTTTCTTAATAACTACTTCTTGTTCTGTAAATGTTGAGTTAGAAAGGTTCACAAATCTATCGAAAAACTTGTGATTTGAAAAATGTTTTTTTTGAGTCAACTATGGTTTTAGGTTTATCATTAATAAGAACATTTAGTTTTCTCTTTTGTTTATTGAACTTCCTATGTATGAACTTCCTTCGTCTTGAACTTTAATGCGAATATTTGAATTTAATATATCGAATTCAATGTAATGTAGTCTGAATAAGAGTTCTGTGTGAATTTCATTGAGATATAGTTTGTATGTATCTCGTTTGCTATACTGGGTTCTACATTTTAGAGAAAAATATAAAAGGAAATTAGACAACTTTGTTTTATTTATACAAATTAGTATGAATTTCCATCAAGCAAATGCTCCAATCATCCTCATTAATCAAGTATAATTATGAATTGTCGATCGATATGTACGAAATAACTGATTGTAGTTGCTCATAGCTACACGAGCGTAATTTTTTTGGCACATGCCGATAACAGGCTGACTAATCTGAGGCACCAAATATTTTTTGAGATAATTAGATTTGGTTATTTAAATGAATCAGCCATGACATTCATATTTCCAATTAAATGGTTTTTCAGTCTGCTTCCTGTGTTTTTTTCTCTGTGTTTGTTTCTAACAGGTAAAGTTAAAAGCACAAATAAAACGAGACCGGATATATATTGTTAATACAAGGAAATATTAAATTTGAAGAAATTTACCACTAAACACCAAATCACTTTTTTTGAACTGCTCGACGCACGTTTCGCTAACCATGTTAGCATCATCAGGAGATGATTTAATCTCAAATTTTATTAGATGATTTAATCTCAAAGATTAAATCATCTCCTGATGATGCTAACATGGTTAGCGAAACGTGTGTCGAGCAGTTCAAAAAAAGTGATTTGGTGTTTAGTGGTAAATCTCTTCAAGTTTAGCGTTTTACACCAAAGGTTCCAATAGAAGAATTGAACAAGGAAATATGTTTTAATTTTACTTTGTATAAGAAAAAAACAATTCCAAAAAAAAAGAAGTTGCACTAATGATTGATAAGACAATTAAACTCAGTTTAATATATTTGAACGGAAATGAATATCAAAGGCTTGTTCATTGCTAATCATATTTTTACCAGTTCTTGTAAATTTTTCAAGGTTTGTAGATATTTGATTGGATGTAATGTATTTTCCTTGCCAGATAAATAATTTTGATGAGATAATGTTTTCTTTTGTAGATGTTCAACATTCTAATGATTCTAATGATGGCGGTCTCGTTTTATAGAGGCGATATTCAGCTTTCAGATTATATATTTTTTCAATAGATGGCTCTGATTTTGTAGAATTTATATCAATTCTTCTATTGGAACCTTCGGTGTGAAAAACTAAACTCGAAGAGGTTTACCACTAAACACCAAAGCGCTTTTTTAAACTTCTCGACGCGCGTTTCGTAATCTGGATGTCTCAATGAGGAATTATCTCCTGATGATGCTAACGTAGTTAGTGAAACGTACGTCGAGAACTGATTTGATGTTTAATGGTAAATCTCTTCGGGTCTAATAGTATGTTTGTTGATTCCTTATATAAATAAATATTTTCTATAACGGCCAAGGCCGAAAAAACTTCAATCTTTTTCAGTATAATATGAAATATTTACCAAAAGATACAATATTTTTCATGACTCATTTGATAATGTTGACATGTTTCAACTGTAAACGGGAAAAAAAGTATCGCTTCGAGGAAACTGAGCTTTAACTAAAATTAATACTGACTTATACCTTGGACTTATAATTGAAGGTGTTCTTCGTCCCGATTGTGGCAATGGGGTTGCTCTGGGGGATGGTGACGGAACAGGACTGACGCTACTTGAACTATGACTGTCTGAGTGTAAGCTACCTGTGGACTGATAGTGGACGGCTCGTCTTTGTGGAAGTGAAGATCCTGTGTATCTGGAATAAAAAATAAATAAATAAATGAAGAAACGTTTTCACTGATAATAAAAATAAATCAATTTTATATGGGTTTAGTTTTTTGGTGATACTCAATAATATATAATAAATGTTTAAAAATCTTCAAGTCTTGTCAATTATTGATGAATATTTTGTGCTAATTGATAGATACCAAAACAAAAAGTTCCAGTTTTCATAGGGGTAGAGCCACGTTAGCCGCGGTGTGATGATATGGTAGTCAGCGTGGTAGCAGGTTCGCTTCCCACAGTTGGTTCTCGACTTTTTCTAAATGTTTGTGAAAAATCAAGGATTGATAGCCCGAGGGGGCGTTAAACTCGGGACCTACGTTAAGCTGTAGGTTCAGTTCCTAAGTAATAATATTTTTAGTTTCTGATGCGCGCCTCTAACCCTAAAACTTTAAGTTACTTTTTCATAGAGGTGGATAAATAGAAGTTGTTTATCACCTGTGTTTTCTTCTCTGACTTAGCGCTTCTACTAGTCGACTAACAAATAATTACACAGGTCTAGATGATTGTTGTAACATTGACGACAGTCAAGTGTCTAAGTTTTATAAAAAAAGGGCGAGTTTCGATTTTGCAAAAATCCAGCTGATAAATTTTGTTATATATGCAGACGATTTATTTTAAAGTTACAAGCTAGATTCATATCCGATGAAGTCAAAAAAGCTTATCTTTTATATTTTAGGTGCCAAATTGGAGATCAAGATAAAAATTGGGCTCCTCCTGTTTGCTGTGTGAGTTTTCACGTAAATTTAGTGTAGTGGATGAATTGCAAGAAAAAAATCTATGCCGTTTGCTATTACTATAGTATGGAAAGAACCTACCTAAAGAAATATTTCCTCAATTAAGTGATGCAAAACAAAAAGAAGGTAAATTTATAGGACCTCAAATAAGGAAGCTTCTAGGTGAATTCCGTTTTCAAGAAAAATTAAATGAAAAGGTATTGTCAGCTTGGAAGTGTTTTATAAGTGTAGTGAAATGATTTCTGGACAACAAGAAAGATGAAAACTATGAAAACTTTATAGGTGAACTCTTGAAGGGCTATGAAATATTAAGATATCGCATGTCCTTAAAAATGCAATTTGCCGGAAAATTTGGGTGCAGTAAGCGACCAACAAGGAGAGAGGTTTCACCGAGACATCAGGACAATGGAAGCAATATACCAGAGATGCTGGAACTTATCTATGTTGGGCGACTACTAATGGTTTTTAAAAATAGATGATGCTACAGAACACAAGAGGAAAAACTGAAAGTTTTTGTCGTTGTATGACATCTCATATAAGATATTTTTTGTTCACATAAGCCTCATTAATGTCTTTGCATATATTTAACACGTTGTACATGTTTACATTAAATAAATATTAGATTGTAAAAATATGTGGTCTTTTTTTTTCCTACCACCGACCTCCTGTAACAAAAAAAACTGTTCGTCTTATAGTAATCAGGTTATCATTTTCGGATTTAGGACTACAAAATACTTCATATACAGCTATTTTCATTAATGTAACCTCAAAAAAGTTTAAATTTGTTGACCTATGTTATACAGGATGTCCCGAATTTCCACGTCAAACGGGTACCGAGCGAAAGGCCAGGTTATACCAGTTCTGGTAAAAACAAGAAAAAATCCATGTTACCTTAGGCTAAGACCGCAGGATGGCTTAAAAACAAATTGTTACTATGTGGGGGAGAGTCATTTTGGTGTTGTATATCAGAAATATATAGTAAACGATACGTTATAAAAAACAAAAAAGGGTTGAAGGTTACATAAAATAAAGCACTGGTTTGTTTATTTCAGACCTTATAACGTTTAGTTATAAGTAGATATAGGTATACAGTATGTCGGAAAAATAACGGAACTTTTTAATTTAAAGAAAACTAGCGCCATCTATTGAATCAATATATAATCTGAAATCTGTATATCTCCTCTATAAAACGAGAAGAATCGATCAACGGATTTTCAAGTTATAGCACTTAAAGTGACGCCACCTTTTGTGGCTTCGTCACAAAAACACGATGGAATAAGGAGATAATATTAAATTTTGCTTCAAGCTTTTACAGAAACATTTGAATTGATGAAAAAGTATATTAGTATACGTTTGTTCGAATTGTACAAGAGAGTCTAGATGGTCGTGGTGCTTTGAAAGACAATTCCAAGCCAGGCCGGCCAAAAAAAAAACAAAATCGCGATGAGTTGATGGAAAAAGTGAGTGAAATACGATACTTTTCTTCGAATTTTGGACGAAAAAAACAAGTCTGCATGCTTCACCATCCTCCGTATTCGCCTGATGTATCTGCGTGTGTCTCTTTCCTGTTCCCGAAATTAAAACCGGCCATGAAAGGAGCGTTTTATGACAGTGTTAGAGAGGTCCAAGAAACCGTGACGAGAGTCATTGATGCAATTTCGAAAAAAACGACATACAAAAATACATACTAGCATTGGTTGAACGTGTCCGGCCGTGTATTGATGCAGAAGGGATGTAATTTGAATAAAAATAAATAACTTTGATTAAAAAAATTTTATTCAAATTTTAAAAGTTCCGTTATTTTTCCGACATACTGTGTACGTATAAGTTATGAGACGACAAAAGATTCTTTAAAAATATCTATTTTTATTCTTGAAAACAACATGAACATTAATTAATTATATCAAAATGTAATGAAAACTTTCAAATAATCCCATTAATTATTGATTTGATACTACAAGTTTAGTCACAGCGTTATAAATTAATGTCTATCACACGAAAGTATTTTAATACACTTAATAAATTATAATGGTAATGAGAAAATGTTGGGGCAGTTCTGTTATATTGCTTGACATAATTTAACAGTAACAATAATTAATCATCATTCATAAAAGGAAAAGTAGAACACTCTATATTTTAACTTGTAAGTAATAGATCCATATAATTACGCATTATTATCATATTTCATTCATAATTTTTTCTGATTGAACTTTAAATCTTTTTATAAAGTTTTAGAATTAGATGCGCATCTGCAAATGAAGTAAAGCCCGATCGAGACTGGTTTTTTAACAAAATCAATTCTCGGCCGAGACCGAGACTAGACACACTACAAAACAAAATAATATAGGGAAAATAATGTAAAATGCATCAGTTTTGTATTCATATTTATATTTGCCATGATTTTTTTAGTATTCAAAATAATATATATATATATATATATATATATATATATATATATATATATATATATATATATATATATATATATATATATATATATATATATATATATATATATATATATCATCATCATCATCATCATCATCATCATCATCATCATCATCATCAGCCCGTATCGATCCACTGCAGGATGAAGGCCTCTTCAGCATGCTTCCAACCTTCACGGTCCTGGGCTTTCCTCTGCCACTCGTGTCCAATATACTTAACGATGTCATCAGTCCATCGTGCTTTCGGTCTTCTTCGCGGACGTTTGCGATCAAACGGTATCCACTCCAGGATTGCCTTGGTCCATCTGTCGTCCCATCGCCTCGCTATATGGCCTGCCCATCTCCATTTCAACTGTTTTACTCTTCCAATGATGTCACAGACTTTTGTTTGTTCCCTGATCCATGCGCAGGACTTTCTGTCTCGTCTTGTAATGCCAAACATACATCTTTCCATTCCCTTCTGTGCCACCCGAAGTTTTTGAATTGATTTCGATGTGAGTGTCCAGGTTTCACTTCCGTATGTCATAACGGGTAGAACGCACTGATCGAATACTTTTCTTTTCAGGCAAAGTTGGAGTCTGCTCTTAAACACTATGTTGAGCCTACCAAATGCCTGCCAGCCACATTTAACACGCCGTTCCACCGCCCGGGCGGTATTTCCCTCCATGGAAATCCTCTGCCCAAGATATACAAAGCTGTCCACAATCTCTAAATCCCTTCCTAAAACTGAAATTCTTCTGTCCTGAGCGAAGTTATTGAACATAACCTGACTCTTTTTCAGGTTTATTTTCAAGCCAAATGGTTCGCCAGCCCTTTGCAGTTCTTGTATGCGTCTTTGCAGCTCCTCTGGGTCTTGTGAAATGAGAATAATATCATCTGCAAATCTAAGATGGTTTAAGTTTGCACCATTGATCTTTACCCCATCCTGTTCCCAGTCCAGTTTACGGAATACTTCTTCAAGGCCAGCCGAGAAAAGAATAGGCGATATTGCGTCACCCTGCCGTACACCTCGTTCTATATTAATTCCCACTTCAAGATCATCAAGGTGAATTGTGGCTGTAGCTCCATCATATATCGATTCTAATAGGTTTACATAGGCTCTCTCTACACCTTGGCTAAGCAGTGCATCCATTATCGCATGCTTTGAGATGGAATCAAATGCTTTTTCGTAGTCGATAAAAGCCAAGCACAGTGGCATGGTGTATTCGTTGTGCCTTTCTATGACCTGCTGTACAACCTGGATGTGATCCATCGTACTGAATCCACTTCTGAATCCTGCTTGTTCTCTTGGTTGTGCGTCATTCAGTTTTTTTAATATTCTTTTAGAAATTATCTTAGTGAAAACTTTGTACATCACTGATAGGAGGCTTATTGGACGGTAGTTCTTTAAATCTTCCTGTGCTCCTTTTTTATGTAAAAGGATCACTTCTGCATTTTTCCATAAGTCAGGTACTTTTTGTTCTTTGAGGCATTTTGAGTATAATTTTGCCAGTGTTTTATGTAACGTCCGACCACCAGCTTTTAGCATTTCGACAGTTACACTATCCTTTCCTGGAGCCTTGCCGTTCTTCATCAATTCTATAACATTTGTTACTTCCTCCACTAGGATATCTGGTATTATATATTGTTCTTCCGTGGGTATTGCTGTCCCTGACTGGCTCTGATCTTCATATAACTGGGAATAAAACCTTCTGACAATCTCTAACATTTGGGTACGCGTCCTGCACACTGTGCCATCCTCACGCTTTAAAGCATATATTTGCGTTCTTTTGTTTCTCAGCTTCTGTTTAGCTTTGGTAATTCCTTGCTTTCTTAATATATATATATATATATATATATATATATATATATATATATATATATATATATATATATATCATCATCATCATCGATGATGATGATCATCATCATCATCATCATCAACCCGTATCAATCCACTGCAGGATAAAGGCCTCTTCAGCATGCTTCCAACTCTCGCGGTCCTGAGCTCTCCTCTGTCATTCGGGTCCAATATACATAATAATGTCATCAGTCCATCGTGTTTTCGGCCTTCTCCGTGGACGTTTGAGATCAAGCGGTATCCAGTCCAAGACCGCTCTGGTCCATCTTTCGTCCCACCGCCTCGCTACATGGCCTGCCCACTTCCAATTCAATTGCTTTATTCTTCCCATGAAGTCACTCACTTTCGTTTGCTCTCTGATCCATGTGCAGGTCTTTCTACTCCGTCTAGTAATGCCAAGCATACATCTTCCCATTCCCCTCTGTGCTACTCGAAGTTTTTGAACTGACTGTGATGTGAGTGTCCAGGTCTCACTTCCGTATGTCATAACGGGCAGGACACACTGATCAAAGACTTTTCTTTTCAGGCAAAGTGCTAGTTTGTTCTTAAACACTATGTTGAGCCTGCCAAATGCCTGCCGGCCACATTTAACGCATCGTTCCACCTCCCCGACGGATTCTCCTTCCATTGAAACCCTCTGCCTCTCTATATATATCTTATATAGTGATCTACAACTTCCAAATCCGTTCCTAAAATAGAAATTATTTTGTCTTCAGCAAATTTATTGAACATGACCTGACTCTTCTTCTGGTTTATTTTCAAGCCAAATGGTTCCCCAGCCCCAGTTCGATATCATCTGCGAATCTAAGATGATTTAAGTATGCACCATTAATCCTTATTCCATCCTGTTCCCAATCCAGATTACCGAACACTTTTTCCAGGCAGGCTGAGAAAAGAAGTGGCGATATTGCGTCACCCTGCCGTACGCCCGCTCTACATTTATTCCAACCTCAAGATCGTCGAGGTGGACTGTCACTGTAGCTTCATCATATATCGATCCTAGTAGATTTACATAGGCTTTCTCTACACCTTGATTAAGCAATGCATCCATTATGGCCCGCTTTGAGATTGAATCAAATGCTTTTTCATAATCGATAAAAGCCAAGCACAGTGGCATAGTGTACCAGCTGTGAAAATATTAGAAGTAACACATTTTGATGTAACAGTTCACTATGTGTAATATTTGATCTTAGGTCCCCTTTAATTGCAGCAATCCATTTAATTATTTCTACTTTAGCTCTACTCCTATTTGTCTAGTTAGCCTAACTAGTTAGCCTCGGATTCATTATGTTGTGCTATTTATTCGTTTGGGGCCTAAGATTTTTCTTCTGATTTTTCTTTCCTTATTTTCAATCTTCTCGATGTCTCTCCTTCTATTCAAAATGAGTGTTACTGCCCCATATAGACATTCTGGCTTAATAACTGTGTTGTAATGTGTCAGTTTTGTATTTTTAGATATGCATTTTTTGTGTAAGTCTCAATGCCGTTTCAATTTTTTGACATCTACCCTTGTTGGCCGCTTTTTCCCACCCATTTTCCATGATTATTTCACCCAAATATTTGAATTGAGAGACTCGTCTGATGTTGCCATATTTTGTTTTTAGAAATAGTGTTCTTCGTCTGTTGCAGGTCATGTATTGTGCCTTTTCAAAGGAAATTTGCATTCCTACCTTTTCTGCTGTTTCTTTTAGGATTTCAATCTGTTTTTGTGCCGTTAATACATCTTGAAACAAAATTGCTAGATCATCAGCAAACGCCAGACAATCAATTTTGATGTTGGTTTTCCACAATTAAATTGGCTGGTCAATATTCAGGGCCGACTTTTATTTCACACCACTCCTGTATTACTTTTTCTAGAACACAGTTAAATAAGAGTGGCGAGAGTCCATCCCCTTGTCTCACGCCAGTTTTAATTTCGAAGGGCTCTGAGATCTCACCCATGAATTTAACTTTTGACCTCGTGTTAGTTAGTGTGGCTTTAATCATTGCCAGCGTTTTTAGATCTAGTCCTTGTTCTTTCAAGATTTGGAATAAAGATTCGCGGTCAATAGAATCATATGCTTTTTTGAAATCTACAAATGTACAGACGACATTTTTATTGTATAGTTTTTGATGTCTTAGGACCAACTTTAGATTTAGGATCTGTTCAGGGCAGGATCTGCCCGTTCGAAGACCTGCTTGATATTTACCAATTTTAGGTTCTAACTGTCCCTGTGCGCTGTCTAGTAGACATTGAGATAGAATCTTGTAACAAACTGGGAGAAGAGATATCCCTCTGTAGTTGTTTACATTCATTCTATCTCCTTTTTTATGCAGTGGATGGATTAGAGCATCTTTCCAATCTTCCGGAATCCGTTCGGTTCGCCAAACTTCTTGTAGAATTTTGGTTATTTCCTTGATTGTACCTGGACCAGCGGATTTCAAAAGTTCAGCGGTGATTCCATCTCCACCAGAAGCTTTGTTATTTTTAAGCCGCTTGATTTGCCTAATTATTTCATCTTCATTCGGTGGTAATGAATCTGGGTTTGTTTGTTTAAGGTTTAGTGTTGGTAATTTGTTTAAAGGCTCAGGACAGTTTAGTATTTGTTCAAAATATTTCGCAAGTTCTTTGCAATTCTCTTGGTTATTTAGAGCTAATTGTCCGTTTTCCTTTTGGAAGCAAAGACTTTGGGGTTGATAACCTGTTAATTTAGTTTTAAATGTTTTGTAAAAGTTTCGGGTGTTATTTTTTTGGAAATCTTTTTCTATTTCATTAAGTTGATTGTTTTCATATTTTCTTTTAGTTTGTCTAATTAGCTTCGATGTTTCTTTTCTTAGTTCCAAAAAGATGTTATAGTTTATTGCTACAAGATTCTATCTTTTTGTCTACTAGACAGAGCACAAGGACAGTTGGAACCTAAAATTGGTGAATATCAAGCAGGTTTTCGACCGGGCAGATCCTGCCCTGAACAGATCCTGAATCTAAAGTTGATCCTAAGACATCAAAAACTGTACAATAAAAATCTCGTCTGTACATTTGTGGATTTCAAAAAAGCATATGATTCTATAGACCGCGAATCTTTATTCCGAATCTTGAAAGAACAAGGACTAGATCTGAAAACGCTGGCAATTATTAAAGCAACATTAACTAACACAAGGTCAAAAGTTAAATTCATGGGTGACATCTCAGAACCCTTCGAAATTAAAACTGGAGGAGACAAGGGGATGGACTCTCGCCACTCATATTTAACTGTGTTCTAGAAAAAGTAATACAGGAGTGGCGTGAAAAAAGTCGGCCCTGAATATTGACCAGCCCATTAAACTGGGGAGAACCAACATCAAAATTGATTGTCTGGCGTTTGCTGATGATCTAGCAATTTTGGCTCAAGATGTATTAACGGCACAGAAACAGATTGAAATCCTAAAAGAAATAGCAGAAAAGGTAGGACTCCAAATTTCCTTTGAAAAGACACAATACATGACCTGCAACAGACTAAGAACACCATTTCTAAAAACAAAATATGGTAACATCAGACGAGTCTCTCAATTCAAATATTTGGGTGAAATAATCATGGAAAATGGGTTGGAAAAAGCGGCCAATAAGGGTAGATGTCAAAAAATGGAAACGGCATTGAGACTTACACAAAATATTTACAACAAAAAATACCTATCTAAAAACACAAAACTGAGACATTACAACACAGTTATTAAGCCAGAATGTCTATATGGGGCAGAAACGCTCATTTTGAATAGAAAGAGAGACATCAAGGACATTGAAAAGAAGGAAAGACAAATCATAAGAAATATCCTAGGCCCCAAACAAATAAATACAACAACATACCGACTTCGAGAAAACCAAGAAATCAAACAATATACAGATATACATAGCGATATGAGAAAAAGAAGACTTAAGTTTTACGGACACATAAAACGGATGAATCCAAATAGGCTAACTAGACAAATAGTCGAATTTTATGAAAATAGGAGTAGAGCTAAAGTAGAAATAATTAAATGGATTGCTGCAATTAAAGAGGACCTAAGATCAGCAAATGTTACACATAGTGAAATTCAGGATAGAGGCTGTTTCAGGCACAAGGTTGACGTTTGGAAGGTTGGCCAGAGAGAAAAATGTAGGAAGACTGGAACAACTTGGTCTGACGAAAGAAAAAAAGCTCATAGCGAAAGAATGAAATTAGTATGGGCGCAAAGGAAGGCTAACAAGAACAAACGCCTCTAATTGTACTTCGCGTGGTCCACCCGGGCCCATACGTGAATAATACTAGTACTATATCAGATTTAATAATAATACTAGTACTATATCAGATTTAATTAAGTTCTGGAAAACCAAATTCATAATGGAAAAGACGACAACTGATTATGTGTAATATGAGAGGGGCGTATTTCATGGTGACTCATTGCCCCCTGCTGTTTCGTCTAACATTACTCCCCCTATCGCTTGAACTATTTATATTGTTGTTTTATATTGATAATATAAAACTATATGTCCAGAATGAGCTGAAGAACAGGCTCAACATTATTCAGGCATATAGCAAGGATGTGGGTATTGGAATTAGGATATGAAAAATGTTCGGTTTGCCGTACTTCGAAAGCCGAAGCACAACCAACAAGATATGATTTTTATAGATTGATTCGTTCTTACACCTACCTTACCTACACCTACCTTGGCGTAGAACAGAGATCGATGCACAACGCAGAGCAACTGACAAAAAGGCTGGCTCAAAAATATAAAACCATGTCGGAAAAATATGGAATAAAATCCAATCAACATTGAATAAAAAATTCACCTTTCTGTACGAGACAACGCTGCAAACCTGTTTCGTGTCACCCGAGTAGCTGATTATACATCATTGGGATGCGTTGCTCATACGCTGCAGCGGACGATCCATGAACCTATTTTTTCAGTACCCGGAATCGAAACACTAATAAAAAATGTCGCAAAGTAGTCGGACATATTCACAGAAGTGAACAAGCCCGAATTTAATATTGTTAATATCTTCAGTTAAATTCTTCTATTGGAACCTTCGATGTGAAATACTAAAATCAAAGAGATTTACCACTAACTACCAAATCTTTTTTTAAACTTCTCGATGCACGTTCCGCTAACCATGTTAGCATGACAATAAATCATCTCCTGATGATACTAACATGGTTAGCGAAATGTGCGTCGAGAAGTTTCAAAAAGTGATATGGTGTGTAGTGGTAAATCTCTTCGAGTTTAATATCTTCAGTTACAAAACACCTAAATTTAATATATAAAAGGTAATAAGACATATTTAAAACTTACCCGCTTTACATTTTTGAAATTTGTTCACGACTAAAAGAAAACAAATTAAAGAACGACCGGCCGCACGGCGAACATTATTATCCAATTCTAATCGACAGCGTGCACGCTGGCTGACATAACACAACCGAGTTGAACTGAGCGGACACGTGAATTCTGCGGCCAATTCTACGTGCAGTGAGTGTATAGTCTCGGCCACGGCCGAGAATCTCGGCAGGTTTTAGCCAAGAACTAGACCAAGATCTCGGCCGGATTTTTTTCCGAAAACGAGATCTCGTTCAGGCCTTAAAATGAAGATATTTAACACTGGATCTGATTAACCCTGGTCAGCACTACCCTCGTGTTATCAATATTTGGTTCCATATCATCGACTCTTCTTCAATCCGGAGGTTTTCGATTTATTGTCTTTTTCTTTCTTGAGATGTAAAAAGTTTTGTTTTTATCTGCATTGACGTTGATCTTTTAAGTTATCATCCATTCCATCAAAACGTTCGGTTGTGCCTAGATGTTGCGGGTCGTCAATCTTCGTTGGATTGATTGAACCATGACATTCGTGTAGTCGGAAATATATATTTTGATGTCTTTCTTGGTCCAAAAGACTCCTATGGTTTGACTTTTTTAATAAGCAGAATGTGCCAAGAAGGTTTTCGCGGTGTTGCCAAATTGTGCTGGTTTTCTGACACTTTCTCTATGTCATAAAAATCACTCTGGGTCTGGGTGAGCGGCCCACTTTATGACGCATCCACATGAAACTTGTGCTCAATCACCTTATCCCAGGCACCTCTTGTTTCATTGGCATCAGTACCAAGTGTTTTAGTACACATCGTTACATCTGTCTGCACCGGTTACTACCCCTTAAACAAGGACGAGGAAGCTCATCCAACATACTCGCCTACCAAGGGAGAGAGTAGTTCTACTAATTACGACCAACGTGTTCCTCCGTTGACGTGGAACTCGTGGAGGTGGTGGTTTATGCGCGAGTTATATATTCGGTGGAGGCTAAACCTGAAGATGCAAGGGCACATGGGTACTGCTGGCCAGACAATATTGTCACTCCGGGCCAATTTTGGAATGTTGGATGATTAGTCTGTCAATTAGACTTTCAAATTTGTTAAACAAATTGAAAAAAGTTGAACAAATTATGCACGCTATACACCTTTCGGTTTTTCAAATGTCAAGACAAAAAAAAACTACCAGTTATCAGTACCTGGCTGTTGGAAAAAAAATATCGAATTATTATCTACCTTCTATTTGTATTGTCGATTCTTAGCGTGGAAAAACTAGCTGGTCTTTGCTTCGTGAGATCTTTGAAGGAACCATTGCCATTGATTTTGAGGGGAGTTGAGGGAGCACTGGAGTTTGATGAACCGCATCTCAGTCCTTCAAGAGTATTGAGGCGTCTTAGAACTTCAGCTAAAGTGGCCTAAAATATGTTTATTATATATATATATATATATATATATATATATATATATATATATATATATATATATATATATATATATATATATATATATATATCTAGTTGGTTTGAAACCAGAGTTAAAAAGGTATAGAACATTCTGTGTAAAAAGTACCCACAATTGTCATTTGTGACAAAGCTTGACCGAATCCTCCATACATTTTTCGTAGGCTGATTTGAGGTATGGCCTTCAGCGAATTTTTTTATATGGTCTCAACTGACTCAAAACGTTTTCCTCGAAGGGGTTATTTCAGCTGAAGCTGGAACAGCAAAAAATTACACCGAGCCATATCAGGCGAGTATGGTGCTTGGTCGATGACGTTTGTTGAATTTTAGGCTAAAAACTCTTACACAAGATGTGTAAGAGTGTAATGTATTTTGTGTGATGGTCCAAGATCCATGAATTGTCCTTCCACAAATCTGGCCGTTTTCGGCGGATCTTTTCTCGCGAATGATTCAACGCGTAAATAGTATTCTCTATTCACTTTTTGTCTCTCCGGAAGAAATTTGTAGTCTTCCACACCACGGTAATCGAAAAAAATCTGTCAGCATGATCTTGATTTTCGATTGACTTTGACCCGGTTTTTTGGATTTCAGCTCATTTTCGAGACGCCATTCCGAAGACTGTTGGCTTGTTTTCATGTAGTACTAGTAAATTCATGTCTCGTCGGCCGTTACCATGCGTTTCATGAGGGTGGGGTCTGTAGAAGTTCGGAAAATCATGCCTTCAGCGACCTGCTTTCGATGTACTTTTTGGACAAAATTGAGCTCTTTCGGAACCAGTTATGCGGCGACGAGTTTGATGCTCAAAATATCAGTCATAATGTTATAAACGGACTTAAAAAATAGTTTCACCTCTTGGGCTAATTCGTCTAAGACTCATACGATTTTTGAGCACCAGTTTCTTGATTTTGTCGATGTTCTCGTTCGTTGTTCGTAGATGTTGACGATTAACCAGAACGAGGCAAATTAATTAGCACTTCTCGACCCTTTTAGAACGCTTTATACCGTTCATATGCCTGTGTTTTTGACATTCACGATTCACCATTGATCTTCTGCAACTAATATATATATATATATATATATATATATATATATTTAGTCAGTTTTATACGCAATATTTTTATTCATAGTTAAATCAACTGACAAAACCATTTGACGTAAATAAACTAGTTGACCTATCGCACTCAAATTGGATATTAAAACTAAGCACAGTGCTGCCATCTTGCAGCAGAAAAGAAAATTAAAGAATAATATATACGCGGGCTTATTATGAGAAATTCCGGGTACTTGTAACACAGAATGTATACTACACTTAAAAGTTCTTATCATATTATTTAGTTAAGCCTGAGTGTATTTTTTTCTTTCGTGATTTTTCAAGTTACATGATGTTTTGTAGTTCACGAGTTGCTCTTTCATATAGTATATTAGATATTTTAAACATTTGCAAATATATGTTTACATAGACAATATAACTGCAGAAATATGGTGGATGGATGGGATAACAAAACGCCTTTTGCATCCCAAATAATTGGTGCCATAAGCTTTTTGGTCGATTTTGACCACTTAGCTACGGCTACGGAGCTACGGATCTAACCAACAGGGCTTCAGGATCATAGTGGTAAACTAAAGTCTTATCCATAGTTACAAAACGACGTTTAAAATGTATTTTCTTCTTTCGAAAGAGATCCAAATGTTGGTTAGAAAGTTTGTATTCGAAGTCGTTTTTGATCAGAATTTAACAAATTCGGCATCCATCTTGTGTATAGCTTTCTCAAGCCTAATTCCTTTTTCAAAATATGAAACACCCATCCAGTTGAGATGTCCAAGGCCTTTGACATGTCACTCAAAGTTAATTGTCTGTCATCCATAACCATATCATGTATAGAATTAATTATTTGTTCAGTAGTTGCACTCATTGGACGTGCAGAACGAGGATCATCATCCAGGCTTGTTGATCATGTTGAAATTCACCTACCCACTTACAAACAATTGTTTTTAAAGGAGCAGACTCCCCTAATACATTTACTATTTCACTATGAACTTCCATTGACTTACATTTACTTTAAGCTGCTGTTTTTGTACGAATGAATTAACAAATCGACTTGAAACTTCACATATGTTCATATGAAGGATGTAACTCAAAATGTAGTAGATTATATAGTTCTTTTACTGCTTTATAGGTGTCTATTTTCATTTCTATTTTTGAATGCTAGACAGACACTCATATACATTCCCTTATACTTATATCTATACTTTTACTTGTGTTTAGATTTAATTCATTACCCACTTATTAATGTGTTCATTTATATGCTCATCCACCTATTTTTTCGATTATTTATTTATTTAGGATTATTTATTTAGGCTATAAGAGTGAGAGGGAGAGTAAGAGTGAGAGTTTAAGTTATATTGTGATATTTTTGATTGTTTCAGAATGTGTGTCTTTTATAATCAAATCTAGTTAGTTTTGAATTTAGTCGTTTATCTCAGGTACGTTCCTTTCCCAGTTTTTGGGCCTAATTCGCGAGTCAGAGAACTGGGTGGCGCGCATTAGTAGCGCAAGCGTAAATCCATCAAATCAACTGCTTCCGGCGAACAGTGCCGTAGCATTAACCCTCAAAAGAAAAGAAAATAGATTACACCAAATATCGAAGAAGAAATAGGTGTATGGCGGGCATGGTTTCGCTAACCATGTTAGCATCGTCAGATGATCTAATCTAAATTACAGGAGATGTCAGAAATCGTATTGTGAAGAGTAACAAAAGTACCATCTTATACAAAGGAACACCAAAGTGTTCCAGAAGTGACCCACAAAACGCTCATTCGGCCAGTAGTCACTTGCGGTTGCTAGATGTGGACCCTCACAAATGAAACCGGTGAGATGCTATTTGAAAGAAGAATGCTACACCAATGTGGAAATTCTTGGTGAGGATGCCACACCAAGAAGGTCCACACCCATAAAAATTTGCGTTGTGCGGGCTGTATGTGTTGTATGTGGTGTGTGTGTGTGTGTGGCAATGTAGACGCTCTGACACACAAATATTTTCGCTGCACAGCACGCACACGAACCATCTGTTCCCGTTTTTCTCGCGAACGTCAAAGGAATTTGCGGGGCAGAGGATTTGTGTGTGGACGTGTTGTCGAAGTGAAATTAATGTTTTTAGTTTCAAAGAGTGACGTGGCTATATTGAAATTTATTATTTATTGAGTAACTGATTATAGTCAAAGCATGTCCCAGCATATTATTATGTTAAAGAAGAAGTGTGCTGCATTCATAATAGTGAATAATTTAATCAAGAAAAATGAAAAAAATCGCAAGAAAAGGCGTTATTGAATGAAGCATTTGTATCTAAACAGAAAAGTATAACCTACAGAAAATAAAAAAATATGTATACACACACAGAAACGTGGTTAAAACCAGAAATTTCCGACAGAGAGTTATTTCCTCAGGGATATTCGGTCTTTCGATTGGACAGAAATCCCATAACGAAGGGCAAGCGGGACGGTGGTGGAGTCTTGTTGGGAATTCGTGAATCATTCAAAGGTAGCACTTTAACATATCTGTGCGGCAACGATAATATTGTGGAGGACTTATGGATCTCTATCGCTTTGAGGGGAGAGAGGACGCTCTTGATATGTACTGTTTATATTCCACCGTATGCCTCATTAAATTTTGGAGAAATATCACAAGATTGACTTCACAAGACAAATTGGAGAAATATCACAAAAGTGATATACTTGTGGCCGGTGACTATAATTTGCCTCATCTCGGATGGACGGAAGCTTCCAGTGACTTGCCTCTACTACCAGGCAGCGCGACGGACCCAGTGAGTTTAAGTTTTCTTGACTTCTTTTACTCTAGTAATTTAACACAGTTTAATAATATTCTTAATGTAAATGGTAGGGTTTTAGAACTAGTTATGTCACATTCATTGTCAATGACAATCAAAGGGCGTGAAGTTCCCTTGGTTTCGGAAGATCACCATCACAGGGGGCTCTTGATATTACTTTAGATCTAAGTATTATGCGATTAGATCCTCTCAGAACTATACTCGAGTTCTGTTTGACCGGACTGACTATGCTTCTATAAACGCTGAATTGGGGGAGTGCCGATGGAGCCAGGTTTTAAAATCAGACGTTGACGGTAATGTATCCTACCTTTATAACTTCTTAGATGACCTTATAAACAAGTATATCCCCCGTAAAACAATAAAAAAATCTCAATATCCGGTTTGGTTTTCTAAATAAACAGTTAACTGTTTGCGTGGTAAGGGTAAAATGCAAAAAGAAATTTCGTAATGACTCCTAGATCCTAGATCTAAAACACTCAATAAAAGCGATTACCAAAAATATATTGAGATTACTGAAAATAACATTTCAAAAGACGTAAAAAAATTCTGGTCGTTTGTAAATAATAAAAA
This sequence comes from Cosmopolites sordidus, assembly GCA_031761425.1. NCBI lineage: Eukaryota > Metazoa > Arthropoda > Insecta > Coleoptera > Curculionidae > Cosmopolites > Cosmopolites sordidus. Next base: position 154,394 of record JARFXV010001267.1, read on the forward strand.
ATCCAAAAATTCTTTCCCGAAAACTATGTTCTTAAACAACGACATCTCCACTGATGGTGATGACATTTGTGAAATGTTTTCTGACTACTTTAGTAGTGTATTTGTACCTTCTAATTCGCCTGTAAGAGTAGAGAAGACTGTCTCTAATAATGCATTTAATATCCTTTTAGTTACTGAGTCCAGTATTTTAAACGCAATAAACTATCTCGACGAAAGAAAAGGACCAGGTCCTGATGGGCTCCCTTCTCTGTTTCTTAAGTCTTATCCGGCTTTGTCTACACCGCTACATATAATATATACTCAGTCTATCTCAAAGGGGATCTTCCCATCACGTTGGAAAATTGCGCAAATTATACCAATACATAAATCTGGTGATAGAGCCAACATTCAAAACTACCGTCCTATCTCCCTGCTAAATCATTTCGGTAAAATATTTGAGTAAGTTATTTTGCAAGAATTACTGTTTAAAGTTAATCCATCAATTGATCCTGCTCAGAATGGTTTCTGCAGGGGTAGGTCCGTATTGACTAGCTTGATGCCTTTCGTACAAAAGGCATTGGATAATACGGAAAATGGTCTAAGTACTTGTGCAGTCTATACCGATTTCTCAAAGGCTTTTGATAGGGTCCACCATCCTACTCTTATCATGAAATTGATGAACTTTGGAATACACGGCAATCTCCAAAAAATTGATTGAAAGTTATGTAACCGATAGAAAGTAGTATGTGGCCGTCAATGGACCGAACTCTGGCTATAGGTCTGTATCTTCAGGAGTACCGCAGGGGTAACACTTGGGACCGCTTCTTTTTAATATATTCTTGAATGATGTCGATAGCTGCTTCTCTTACTGGGATTCCTCTTTATACGCCGATGATCTTAAAATGTTTGGTACTGTGATGCGGCCTTCTGACACTGATTCAATTCAGAATGACCTTTCTAGATTGGCCAATTACTGCCGCCACCATAATCTAACATTGAATACCAGTAAATGTTAATTTTTTTTTTTTCAAGGAGTACATCTCCTTTCAATTTCAATGTAATATTGCAAGTGGATGGGGCGGTGTTGGGAAGGGTGGATACGATCAAAGATCTGGGTGTGATCCTCGACTCCAAGCTGTCTTTTGAACCCCATATAGCTTCGATAACCAATCGTGCCAAAAGGTATTTGGGTTTCCTAACGCGCACCACCAGGAACTTCTCAAATATGTCTTCTCTGATACTCCTATACAATAGTTTGGTCAGACCGATTCGATTCGAATATTCATGTACTGTTTGGAATCCTTTGTATCATAAATATTCCATGGAGATAGAGGGCATTCAAAGGAAGTTCCTGAATTGCATGAACTATAGATTTAATAAAAAATAGACATTATTTCAGGTATAACCAAAACTTAAAATTTTATAGCATGGAGTCGTTGGAAGATCGAAGACGGTTGTACGATGTTGTTTTTATTTACAAAATAATGAACAATCTAATTCACTCTCCTTGTAACAGTATGATATTTCTCAATTCTTCCCCTTATTCACTGCGCAATAGGTTAATATTTAGAGTTCCCCATTATATGTCAAATTATTATAGTAACTCTCCTTTAATTAGATGTGTCCGAACTTATAACAATTTGAGCTTGTCTGATCCAGAATTGGATATTTTTTCTGACAGTTTACTTAGTTTTAAGAGGAGGGTTAAGGCGATATTGCGCGATACTTAGCGATTGATGATTGTGTTGTTCTTCCCTTTTTTTTTGTGCTCTCAAAGTATGTTCACTTCACTATTTGTAATATGACCTGCATACTGTGTCTTGCAATTATTTAGGAATTAAATGGTTTAGTTTTTAGATTTAAGTGATAAGTACTTGCTATAGGTTAAATTAAGCTTTGTTAAATTGTGTTATTCTGTAATAGGACAGTTCACCTGTCTGTTGGATAACCCTATTATTTAAATAAATACATAAAGACTGATTTTGACGCTTGTTGAAATAACATAATAAAATATAACCTACCAAACATCCCACTGCACATACAGACGAAGCGGGGCGTACAACACAAATATTTATTTTGTCTGGTAATATTGCGTTCTAAATATTTTCGTCGCACAGTGAATGATAATGGAAATTGTATCAGTGTATTTGATGGAATGTATATACTATTGGTGGTGCCTAAGTCACATTGGGCTTTGGCACGAGTTAATAACAGGATAACACCAAATTGATACTCCCAGATAAAAGAAAAAAAGATGCTTCAGGAACTCAAAGCGATTTAACCACCACTTCTTTCAACGTTGACATGTTCTAATTATACTTTTAAATGGATGAAGTGACAGTGATCTAAACCAAGTGGAAATATGGTATTGGGAGTTTTTCAACTCTAAGAGCAAGAATTAGTACTGGCGTGGAATAAATGATCTTAATTTTGAGAGCTTTTTTGGTTTAAAATAAAAAAAAATACACACATGAACTTATTGTTTATCTTAACTGTATCCGTCCATACCTTTAAACAAACAAGTTCATCGCCTTGTTCTAAAATTTTCCTCTCCAAATCGGCCACTCTTCCAGAAACTCCCCTATTTTCAGCTTCGAGCATTTCATCTGAAAGAAAAAAAAGATATAACTTTAGAAATAACACTAAATATAATTAAAACAGTCAATATTCTAAAGCATACCTTTGTTCAGTTTTGGTTTGGGGCAGCTATACAATTTAGGTATGTAAGTTTGCGGCATTAAATTAAAATACTTTTTCTACGGTAGATATACTTGAACAACGAATTTTTCCATTTTTATTTTTACTAAATTTGACAAGTGTTTATAACCTACTTCAAAAATGTCATGAGAAAAATAAGGCAAATTATAAAAATGTCTAACTTTAACCCTCCGTTAGTCGCAGCCGATCTGAGGATCAGAAATAATGAATGGTTGAGCTTTTCAGACTAACTATAGTCATAAGGCGTAAGGCATAAGGCCATTCAGATTTTTATTTCGTTGTCTACGTTTTGATAACCATGAAACGAGGCAAGATAAGAATATACGATCGACTTGCACCTACTAGAGAATGTTTCGAATATTACAATTAATATTGTAAAAAATATTACAGTCTAGGAGAAAACGTTACGATTAGCGAAATACTGGTTTACTTTAGGGATAGATGTTTACTTTTGGATTACATTTCGGTAATGTAATCCAAAAAAAACTGCGAAGTATGGAATCAAAATATTTTCTCTTACTGATGCCAGGGTTTCCTATATATACAATATGGTATAATATATGGTATAATATACATACAATATTACGCGGAAAACCAGCCAGAAGGGTCCTTTAGTTCGAGCAACCCACCATTTGAAGTTGTGAAATGTTTAGTTCGTCTCATAGATTCTGGTAGGAATATAACTATTGACAATTGGTTCAATGGCCACAATCTCATTATAGAATTGAAATCTAAAAAGTTGTCTAAAAAAAAACCTGAAATAATACCATTTTACAACCAATCAAAATGCGGAGTAAATATTGTAGATCAAAAGTGTGCAGCATATGAACATTTTTTTGTTCAAAAATAGTATTAAAATTATTGTTATTGATTTCTGATAATTATTAAGTTATATAACTTATTCAGAAAATATAAAAAATACAATAGCATTATAGAATCAATATACTTCCTGATGGTTTTAGTTGAAGTTCGGATATATGCACTTTGAGAGCTGTAAACGATATTCTTAGCTAAAAATATAACAGTACAACCAGGTAATCAGAATATCGTCGTTTACAGCTCTCGAAGTACACACATGCGAACTTCAACTAAAACCGCTCGGAAATGAATATATTCAATTTATTGTTTTTTTTTGACAAGTACATTGATTCTTTCATGTTACTGTCTTTTTGAAGTGAAATTCAAATTCGATAATTGGACGAGAATTCAGAGTGAAATTTCAAGGACGCGTCACATTTAGGCACATTTCGTTACTTGAGAGAGAAGAACGATATAACGTAGAGAGAAGAAGGAGAGTTATACATTCCGACGCCACGGGAGTGGAGAAAAAGAGAGCGACGTATATACAAAGCGACAGAATAAGATAGTGTCGCGCATGCGCGCGTTGTTGATGTATGCGTCAGACGCTATATATGCATTTGAGAAGTTTCACTCCTATCACGTGTACATTGCTGCACGTGCAATTTTTTGTATATTTTCTGAATAAATTATAATATTATAATTATAATACAAATTATAATTATTAGAATTATTGTAAGTTTTTTCAATTAAAAAACAAATGTATATGGTGCGTACATTTTTTTATTTTACTAATTATTTAACATTACAGACTGAAAACATAACTTAAAACTTAATAATTATCATAAATTAATAATAGAATAATTGTAATACAATGTTTGAATAAAAAAATATAGCAATTGTAAGGATTTGAACCCTAAATGCCTTGGATACCCGTGAGATGGCGCCACCGCTTGACATATTTCTCCTCGCCCCTTGTAGGATTGGAATGCCTTCTTATATATTCTCTTAAATGAAGCACAACAACTCACAAAATAGCAAATTTTGACATATGACGTTTGCAGATTGGTACAATCGACCACTGGTAAGAATTTTTCATAAGTGATGCCATCTATATGTCAGACTGGGGACTTATGGATCGATGGTTGTTTCCAACAACCAAGTTTAAGAGATGGTTAAGGTGAGGGAGACCAAAAGATGCTAAACAAAGACAAAGCCAAGGAATTAATGGGATATGGGTAAGAAAAAAAAGTTTTAAATAATACACAGGAAATGAATCTGTAAACAAGAAAGGAAGAATAAAGGAAAACAAAATTAAAAAAAAAATGATATAATAAAGAAAAAACCGAAGTAATTATTTAACGGAAGGATATGTTCCGATGATAATACTGAATTTATTGTAAGCCTTTTTTTTCTAGAAAGGTTCTGGCTGGCCAGTTGGTTTGCTATTAGATCCAATTAAAATAATACATAAGTAATTTAAATAAGTTCATTAATTTTACATTCCTTAGGAAATACCATAAGAAAAAAGTACAAACTTATGAAGTCGATAAATTAGCTTTTTAGTACTTTCGCCTTGAATAAATTCTCAACAAATAAAACTTTTGTAATTTGTATATTGTAATAATCATTATAGAGTAGAGTGGGGCTAGTTGATCATAGGGGCAAGTTGTGTAATCAAAATATCTTGAAAACTAAGCAACCTACAACAAAAGTGTAAATCAGGAGATGATTTAATCTAATTCTAAAACTAAGCTGTTCTATTTATATGAAAACTATACCTAACGAAGCGTGTAAAAATCATGAACCGTGAAGTGTACTAAGCCTTACATTAATAATTGAAAAAGTTGACTGAAAGGAATCGGTCCTTTATCTGGGTTGATGATTTTCTTACATTTTTCTATTTGAATGCTTTCATATGTATCCAAAGCCCTGTTATTAATAACACTTTTAATTAGTCTTAAATTACTAATATCTATACTGTGGTCATGTTCGATTGCATGTTTGACAACACAAGATTTTTCATTTCTCCCATATCTAATGTGGGCAATATGTTCTTTATATCTTGTCAATATGGATCTTTTTGTTTGCCCAATATACCTTCAATCACAGTCTTGACAGCTAATTTCGTAAATCCCCGACTTTTCATGTTGCTCTACTTTATCCTTTGGATTACCCAGAACTTCTCTTAATTTATTATTTGGTTTGTACACAACCTTAACGTCCACTTTTTTCAAAATTTTGTCTAGTCCTCCTGTTAATTGGGCATCAAATGGCATTACCATGAATTTCTTTGTGTTCTGATCCTTTTGAAAAGTCGAAGATTCTTTCAATAATTTTCTGAACTTATGTTTTTTAATTAGTTTGTCTACAATGTTCTTATTATAACCATTCACTTCAGATACCTCCCTAATTAATTTTAATTCTTTGTTATAATTATCTTTATTTAAAGGGAAATTAATTAATCTATTTACCATAAAATTTAAACTAGCCATCTTATTTTGGAAGCTATGATTTGAATCGTTAGGAATGTATCTCGAAGTGGTGGCGATTTTTCTGAAAATATCAAAATCTAACCTATTTTTATTATTTCTACTAACACATCCAGAAATGGTAAACTATCGTTGTTTTCGAGTTCATGCGTGAATATTATATTTTGAGATTTACTGTTTAGGTTCTTAATAAAATCATCTAAATTTTCATTTTTCGAATCGAAAATGACAAAAATGTCATCCACATATCTTAACCATACCTTCGGAAAGTAACTGAATTCATCTTTTGCCTCGGTTTCAAATTTACTCATAAATAAGTTGGCTAAGAACGGTGACAGAGGATTGCCCATTGCCGTTCCTTCTTGTTGTTCATAAAACCTGTTTTTAAGCTGAAAACAATTTTGCTTCATGTGCTGAGGTGTACTCAGAAACTCAAACTCAAACGTTCGACAATCCAGAACTAGATATTTTAAATAAAGGCCTCAATTTTGCTTTGCCGGCATCCCGCAGTGCTTTGGAGGATATGGTAGCCGGTAGTGAAACTGGTATTAAACACTTACCGGAGTCTTCCAAGGCTTTCGTCAGAGAGTCATGTAAAAGCAAAATTGCAAAAAATAACTCCAATAAAAATCAAAAAATGGCAAATATTTCTAAGATTGTCAAGCATCTGCGAGAGAAGGATTGTTTTTATTTAAAAGCTGATAAGGGAAATAAGGTTGTAGTAATGGACAAACCTGATTACTTTGAACGCGTTGAAAACTTAATTCAAGACGGTCCTTATAACGATTACCTAGGAATCCATTGTCAAAAATGATTAACGAAGTTAGAGATACATTGAAATCTTGTAACAGCCTTATTTCTTCTTCTCTAAAAAGCAAATTACATGTTTCTAATCCAAAAGTGCTAAGATTGTATGCTCTACCAAAAATTCATAAACCAGGAAAATCAATGAGACCAATTGTATGTATCACCCATTGATTCTCCAAAATACAACTTCGCAAAGTGGTTAACAAAGCAAACTGAAAATCTACCAAACCAACTACCTTCCTGTTCTGTGATAAATTCAACCAAATTCATAGAAAAAGTTAAAAATACACATCTACAGGAAGGTGAGGTTTTGGTTTCCTTTGACGTTTCATCGTTGTTTCCGAGTGTCCCGATTCCACATACCTTGAAATACCTAAGGGAGTTACTGGAGTTAAACGGTTTTAATAACAAGAGTGTTTCTGAGTACATCTCCTTAACAAGATTATGTATGAAGCAAAATTATTTTCAGCTTAAAAACAGGTTTTATGAACAACAAGAAGGAACGGCAATGGGCAATCCTCTGTCACCGTTCTTAGCCAACTTATTTATTTGTAAATTTGAAACCGAGGCAAAAGATGAATTCAGTTACTTTCCGAAGGTATAGTTAAGATATGTGGATGACATTTTTGCCATTTTCGATTCGAAAAATGAAAATTTAGATGATTTTATTAAGAACCTAAATAGTAAATCCCAAAATATAATATTCACGCATGAACTCGAAAACAACGATAGTTTGCCATTTCTGGATGTGTTAGTCAGTAGAAATAATAAAAATAGGTTAGATTTTGATATTTTCAGAAAAACCACCACCACTTCGAGATACATTCCTAATGATTCAAATCATAGCTTCCAAAATAAGATGGCTAGTTTAAATTTTATGATAAATAGATTAATTAATTTTCCTTTAAATAAAGATAATTATAACAAAGAATTAAAATTAATTAGGGAGGTATCTGAAGTGAATGGTTATAATAAGAACAATCTAAACATAGACAAACTAATTAGAAAACATAAGTTCAGAAAATTATTGAAAGAATCTTCGACATTTTAAAAGGATCAGAACACAAAGAAATTCATGGTAATACTATTTGATGCCCAATTAACAGGAGGACTAGACAAAATTTTGAAAAAAGTGGACGTTAAGGTTGTGTACAAACCATATAATAAATTAAGAGAAGTTCTGGGTAATCCAAAGGATAAAGTAGAGCAACATGAAAAGTCGGGGATTTACGAAATTAGCTGTCAAGACTGTGATCGAAGGTATATTGGGCAAACAAAAAAGATCCATATTCACAAGATATAAAGAACATATTGTCCACATTAGATATGGGAGAAATGAAAAATCTTGTGTTGCCCAACATGCAATCGAACATGACCACAGTATAGATATTAGTAATTTAAGACTAATTAAAAGTGTTATTAATAACAGGGCTTTGGATGCATATGAAAGCATTCAAATAGAAAAATATAAGAAATTCAGGAACCGAGATATAGGACCGATTCCTTTCAGTCAACTTTTTCAATTATTAATGTAAGGCTTAGTACACTTCACGGTTCATGATTTTTACACGCTTCGGTAGGTATAGTTTTCATATAAATAGAACATAGCTAAGTTTTAGAATTGCATTAAATCATCTCCTGATGATGCTAACATGGTTAGCGAAACGTGCGTCTACCAGTTCAAAAAAGCCTTTTGGTGTTTTGTGGTAAATCTCTTCAAGTTTAGTATTTCAGACCAAAGGTTCCAACAGAATAATTGAAAAGTGTAAATGGCGAAAAGGAGTTATGGGAGAGGAATACATAGCTTGACTGTCCATTGCTATCCGGTGCTCCGATAGAATAAGAGAATGCTTTGTTTTTTTCTACTATACTCGTATATACTTAATAAGGACCACGTAAGTATTTAAAGATTACTTAATTATTTCTCTTTCGATTATAGATGGTTATTTATTTTGAACGGTTATGATTTTTTTATAACCTAATTTTTATTTTGTTGCCTCAACTGGGGCTAGCTGAGCAACGCGCGTTCAATGCTTGCTCAACTAGCCCCATTAGATGTTCATTATAGAAAATCAATCAAATCTTTCTTTAATAAATTAATAACCATCAATTAATTTGTGCATGTGATGATTCTCCACAAAGTTAACTAATTCAAATAACTTATATTGATAATTGTATTAATGATTATTATTACATTTTAGGATGCGTACATATAAAAGAAAGACCTCAAAAGGTTTAGCTACTAGTCAACAATTGAGCGATGCAGCCAAAGCTGTAGAGGAGGAAAAAATGCGGCCAAACAATTTAATATTAACAGGATGACTTTAAAGAGATATGTTTGTATTAATTGTGATAGAGACAAAGATGATTAATAATTTGGGATTATTTATCATCTAGCAATATTCTTGATCTCATAATTAGTTACTACTTTAATTTAATATTTATTTGCGTTATAATTATTCTTAAACATATAATTTTAAATATAAAAAGTGTAATAATAATCCAAAGATTGGAAAGATTAAATTTTGTTTGATTTTAATTATATTTTTCCAGAGATATAATAACAATATGAGTATGTAATAATCATAATAAATAAATATTTGCTTGTTGATTACAATTATTTTGTATTCAGATCTTTCTATACAGTCATCAAGTCCATTTTAGCCATTACTCAACTAGCCCCATACCCATACTCAACTAGCCCCACTAGTCGAGAACGTTGAGCAACTTCGCTTTCGCATTTCCGACAATAACTTTTTAAACTCGTACTCGGATCGTTTTTACACCGCTAGATGTTTTGGAGAAGAGTAAATTACGAACCTAACAGAGTAATAATCGATTAAATCCGATGCATATTCTTAAAGTTATGGGAGATCAAGCGAAAAGTTGCTCATCTAGCCCCACTCTACCCTACCAAAAAAAAAGTTAAAAATTTGTCTTAAATGTAGATCAAATTAATACCAAAATATAATAAAAGAAAAACTTACGGTAAGTTTGGTTTAAAGAATTTTGTAAAGCGGTCTTGTATAAGTTGAAGTTCGGTTCTGGTTTTTGCTTGTACTTTTTGAACATTTTTAAGCGAATTTCAAGTCATTTTCTGCATTAAATCTATGTTGCTAAAAGAATTTACTTTAATCGAACAAATTAATACAGAACAAAAAGTAAGACACCTTCACTGTTAATTTAGACATCCAATTATAAATGAAATGTATATCGATAATGTATGAAAGATATGTCGAAATTTAAAACACTAAGTAAACATACATGTAATCATATGCGATAGGGGAAAGGTCGCGAACTACTTAAAATAAACGTTCATGTTACATTTAATCCGCAACCAAACACACACTATAAACAAAAATACATCCACTTCGTTAGTTTGGCAAATTTATTGTTGATAATTAGTAGGTATATATACAGATTCTCTAAAGAGATTAACCTTAGGAAAAAAGAGACATAAAGATAAATTTGAAAGAATAAATAAATATTTTGTGTTTATTATGTATTAATATTCAAATTTTCGGAATTATATCCTTTATTACCGACTCTATATATATATATATATATATATATATATATATATATATATATATATATATATATATATATATATATATATATATATATATATATATATATATATATATACATTTTATATTTACAATTATATATTTACAATTTAAATAAGAACAAAAATATCTGTTCTTATTTAAATAAAGAATCACAGTGTAAAAACAAAAAACCAAAATATCTGTTCTTATTTAAATAAAGAATCACTGTGTAAAAACAAAAAACCAAACGGAGGATTCTTTTCTGTGATAAATTTGCCTAACGAACAAAATTTTAAAGATATAAAACTGTTCTAAAAAAATACAAACTTTTAACGTTAACGTTTCGGAGGGACCTCTGCCCCCGTTTTCAAAACTAATCTAAAAAATAAATTATATTAATTTGTAATATTTAAAGTAAAGAGTGTATTAAAATAAAAATGGAATTAAAAGAGTCGGCAACAAAATACAGAAACGCTATAATTAATTTAAATAAAAATAATTGTATTGCTATGTCTTCGGTAGATTTAAATTCAATATGGTTCCCGATTCTAAAGAATACAATTAAACACATTTAAATATTTGAATACACAATCAGTACAATAAACAATCACACAGTAAACATTACCTATATATATTTTTTGGTAGTATGTCACTGTCATGAAAATCTATTGTTGTCAATGTAAGTACCGTTAAGTAAGTAAGACATACACAAAAAAAATATTTACTTCCACTTTTTATTTTGTATATTACAAATTAATATAATTTATTTTTTAGATTAGTTTTGAAAACGCGGGGAGAGGACCCTCCGAAACGTTAACGTTAAAAGTTTTTATTTTTTAAGAACATTTTTATATTTTTAATTTATTTTATATTTTAAATTTATCACAGAAAAGAATCACTGAGAAATTTGTCTTCGTTTGGTTTTTTGTTTTTACCCAGTGATTCTTTATTTAAATAAGAAGAGATATTTTTGATATTTTTTGAGTTTTAGATCGTGGCGAAAAACCTAAAAAAAATATATAAACACGCCACAATCATTCAGACATTATTAAGCTAATTACTGTAACCCACAATTTTCCGGAAAAAAAATCCAAAAGGGAGTGTTAAAAATGCATTTTCAAGGACATGCAGCACCCTAGTATTTTATAAGCTTTCAAGGGTTTATCTATGAGGTTTTTATAGTTTTCATCTTTCTTGTTGTCCAAAAATCCTTTCACTACAATTACAAAACAATTCCAAGCTGGTAATTCCTTTTCATTTAATTTTTCTTGAAACGGAAATCAACTAGAAGCTTCCTTATTCGAGGTTCAATAAATATTCCTTCTTTTAGTTTTGCATTACTTAATTGAAGAAGTATTTCTTTTAGGTACTTGAAACCATTATCTTCTTTGTCCATGGCTTTCTTCATCTCTTTTTAAAAACCAGGACTTGTCGAGGTTACCTATATATTGAGTTGCTTACATTATGGCCACCCTTCCAGGTCTCGACCGCGGCCGATTTCGCTTAACTTCAGTTAACGAGAACTAATGCTCTACGCGGTGCCGGCTTTTTTTTCTCGATTCTAGCCTTAAAAATATTATATATAATTATTTGGCAACTCGATAAAAATTCATTAATACCAATTTAATGTCTCATATCACATTTACCTAAATAATCTAAAATAAATTAGAGCTGTCGGAAAAAAATGCGATATTTGACAATGATGGAGCGCCAAAATTACTATGTTTCTTAACCTAAAATCAATGGTGATCACAATGATACTAACGAAGCGATACCAATTTTATCAATATTTGTGTAATGTGATATTATTAAACGTGATATTAAAAAAGAATAATAAAAAAACGTAAAATTATCCATTATTCTATAATGGATGATTATGATAACTAAACCTGTATCTCTATAGAGGGTCGGTGATAAGTAAATCGTCGATATGATTCCGAAAACTTGAGTATCAACATATATTAAGCACAAAGTATTTATTTATTCATTAAAATTTATGTTGTCCCCTTTGAATTTTTTGTTGTCTCCTGTTGTCTCCAAATTTATGTTGTCTCCTCCTCCCCCCCTTATCATCGCAATACGAGGGAGCTCTGAAAAGTTTCCAGCCTCAACATGAAGTTGGCGTTACTCGTCAAAAATATTCTAGGAATAGAATTGGATTTTTGAATTAACAATTATTTATTGATTTTTGTACTTTGGTTTAAAACTTTATCAAAAAGAATGATAATCAATGCGAAAACTGTTAAATGAATTGTTAGCAATTATTTATAAATTAAAATTTATAAAATTTAAAATAAAATCACGCGACGATATAGCCACGATTGGCTGCTATGTTTGTGACGTCATTATGTTAAACTGTTTTCACGTAAGTACTGTCAACAGCTTTTAACTGTGTACATACTGTCAAAATTATTGAAGTTTAATACAAAAGATATATTGTTGGTTACTAATTTAATTCAGTAATGCGTGACAAAGAGTTCATAAAGGCCAATTCTGATAATATACCTGGTGTGGATATTTTTATGGTCACATATTTTCTCAAAAATGACATTCGGCTCAAATCCGCTGAAGTCCCAGGGCTAAAGCATCAATTTGAGTTTTTTTTTAAATAATAATATAAACGTAAATAAGAAACAAAATATTTCTATTAAATATAATTAAATCATTTGTAGGGTGTTACGCGAAAGTGACGGTGACAAAGGTTATGTTCAATTTATCCCCTCCCCAAAAATTGAATTTGCACCGTGAAGTGATGTGTTTGTCCAGAACATAAAGTTCTGAGCAAAGCTTATACAGATACCTTAATTATTAATGATGAAAAACTGAGAAAAGCTCAAGAAACTCAATGTCACGATTATGTAGCTTCGGCAGGTAATAAATACTCAAACATAAACAAATCGATATAATGTTATAAATAATAATATTTTGTATACATTTGATGACAGATGGTTGTAAAAATTTGATGTTGGTTTAGGATTAATACGTCGTGCTGTCTGAAATCATTGATTTCGACGTTTAATATAGTATATTTAAATTTTTTTTTTCGGGTGTTGTTTTTGTAGCTTTCGTACAAAATAGTACGAAACAGGCACGGTAACTAATTAGATTTAGCATTTTCAATAAATTTATCAATACACTGATGATATTAGCAAGAATAAGTAGGTTAAAAACTAAAACAGTCGTATCAGCTGTCTGTAATGTAGAAGGGAAATAAACATTGTGACATCATACGTGATCGGATTTTGGCGTTGATCAAAATCTGTAGATAAAACTTGGATACAACACTATACTCCTGAAACCAAGGCATATTCGATAAGTTTAAACTCGAAGAGATTTACCACTATTCAGCAAATCACTTTTTGAAACTTCTCGACGTTTCCCTATCTATGTTAGTATCATCAGATGATTCAATCTCCTAGAATTCAATCTAGATTGAAGCATCTCCTGATAGTGGTTAGCGAAACGAGCACATCGAGAAGTTTAAATAAGTGATTTGGTGTTTAGTGGTAAATCTCGTCGTGTTTAGTGTTTAACACCGAAGGCCCCAGTTACTTATCGCCTACCCTGAATTTAAACTTTAAAGAAGAAAATGACAGTATATACATAGAGAGTGCTTCACCAAAATTCTGGCAAAATGAACATCTTTTTTAAACATTTTATTAACCAAACATTAAAAACTATATAAAACTTGTATTAAAAACAAAATTTTATTAAAAACTTAAAGATAAAAAAGACCGAAAAGGCCGCAAACGGAATGAGTTTTGCATAGATCACGACTCTTCTGTAAAGAAATACGAAAAGAAATAATATAATATGATGGTGCTTATTGGTGAAACTTTCTCAATAATTCTCAGCCTAAAATCCAATAATGCTTATAATAAGTATTATTTTGCTTAATCTGTTATATAAATACTTACGCCAAGCTTTGTACGCATCATTAAAATCGGGACTCCCATTGTCGTGACCACTCTTGCTTAGAGATGCGTTCAAAGAAAAATCTTCAGATTTTGATAGTTCATCGGCACTTTCACTCATATTTTTCGTACGTTCACTAAAATTTCAACGACTTCATTCTGTCGGTTTTCGTTATCTTAACGATCCTTTCGTGCATCGGTCTTAGAAGGAAACGCATTTTTTTTAAGTGGAATGTTAAGGAGATACTCGATAATACCGAAGAATTATTTTCACGGAAGCGGTAAATTAAAAGATAATTTTAAAGTCGACATTAAGTGAATTTGATTTATTACTCTTTTTCAATAAGATACTTTGATTTTCTTTTTTTTTACATTACTCGATATTCACTCGTTATTTACCAAGGTGATTTTTTCAGTCCAGCTAAGAGATGTTATGGTAGATACGAGTGAGGTGGTAGAATCTTTTGATTGCTTATAAGTTAAATTTATTAAATTGCAAATACAGCAGTAGCAGTAGTTGGGTTTTGTCAGTCAGCGAATACCGAAATCGTGAATACGGAATAGTAATTTGAACGGGATTAGAGGGGATATGTTCCAAGGTTAAAAAATAAAAAGAAAAAATATGTGCCACTATTATATGTATGTTGATTAACTAACACTGATGCCCTTTTTCGACAAGAGCCACATAATAAAAAATTATCACTTAGTTCCAACGTTATTTTCATATTGTCAGTTGCAGGAGGTAATCCAATTTTTTTCCAATGATTTTCTAACCCAAAAGGATTACAATATTCCATTTTACTTAAATGTCCTAATAAAATTATTAAAATAAAATGTAGATTATAAAAATCGAAACAATTAACGCTTGAATCAGAGATAAATTAGAAAAGTATTCGTTGGATAGAAAAATTGCTCTCCTTCATAGAACGTAACAATGAAAACTTTCAATAAACACTAGAACATATGATAGATATTTAGGTTACATTTTGGATCTCGATATAAAGTATCTAGTGAACTGACAGTCGGTCAGTCTGTGATCTAATTATTGTGGTAAATTCAAATACTACTTTTTTCAGCTCCAAATATCTTATATTTGAATGGGAATTAAAAATCGCAAAATCATTGACTGAAATTAATTTGACTATAAACAAAGTTTTTTAAATAGAGAAAGTGAAAGAGTTTGAAAAATTAAAAAAACATTTTTTTTTTATTAAATTAAAAAAAAAAATAAAAGGAAAAATCGGTCCACTCTTTGCACGGGAATATTTATAGAAAAAAATCAAAGTTTTTTTGAGAGAAAAAAAAAATTCGGACTTAAAAGTTGACGACGAAAAAATGACGTTTTTTCTTCGATCTCTCATATCGAATCTCATAGAACTTGACTGACATTTTTTTCGTATTTTTTCTAGTATATTTAAAAACAAAAATTAAAAAAAAAAGGTCTCAATAGGTCAATTTTTGAAAAAAATTCTGAGAAACATCTGGGAGGGGGACGGGGGATGTAGAAAAGGACACAAAAGTTTCAGCGAAATTGAAAGGGATCAGGTTTAAAAATGGTCGATTTGCTCCATAAATAGCAATCTTCGTACCACTGGTATTGGACCTACAGCAATACAGAGGAATATTTGGGGGTTTATTTAAATTTTTGAAGTGCTTTTTTTTTATTTGCTCGATATTTACGTATTTGCCCATTGTGCATGTTAGGTATAGGTGGAGTGGTACACTTTTTGTTGCCCATGTACTGAATTTTGTTATATTACAAGTACACCAACAACCGTTTTAGTATGCCACTATAATGTCAGAATATATCATTAAAATTATGACTCTGGAGATAGAATGAGAGTGTTATTGTGCTACGATTTCATGGAAACCGTAAGGCAAAAATTTCCATCTACCAAATATTAGAAACTACCATTGGTATTGGACCTACAACAATACCTACAATCCTACAATCAAAAGAGTTGATTGTAGTATGTGTATAGGATTATACAAATATAGTATTGTAGGACAAGTATAGGATTGTAGGATTGTAGGAGGACAAAAAAAATACTCGTTATTTAAGAAGCAGCCGTAAAAGTTGTTACGTAAAAATGTAACCACCTTTTTCATCAAACAGATTGTGTATAAATATTAGAAGGATCTCAGTATTATAGCAATTGTTGATATTCAACTAACAGAAGTAAGGGAGAGCGTGAATTATTAAAACGTATTATCATGAATGCGGTGGAGTCTATAAATTATATATTGCATCATGCATTGTAATGTTTTGGAATATCGTACATAATTTCGATGTCTAGTTGCAACAATTAATTAATTAATTTTGATTTAATTTTAGAGAGCATAGAAAAATTCATTATTTAACATTGATCTATTGCTTAATGTAGATTTCTGATTAGTATCCTTTAAAGGGCAAAGGATTCCCTCCTTTGTCTCTTATATAAGCTGTACGAAATAAAAGCAGTTGCACGTCATTAAGCACGTGATCAACAATTTGACTACCCTGTTACCAGATTGTGATTAAATGTCATAACCTTACATTAACGAATCATTTTTACAATTTAAACTTAACAATTAAAAAATCAACTCTAAATTAAACGCAAATTACTAAGTAAATAAAAAAATTATAATAAATGTTGAAAGTATTTCGTCGATTAATACCTTTAGATAACAAAACAAAAACATTTGCACGTGACGTATGACGCTATTGAAGAACAGCAGAAATACCACTACATAAATTAAATAATAAAATAATCAAATAGAATGTATTCAATACAGTGTTCAATACACCTATACAGGAGGTGAATGAAGGAGGAGGAAATGAGTTAAAGGAAAGAAACTGAACGGAAATAAAATACCGTGTTTTGTTTTGAAAAATTGTTTACTGTGATAAATGTTGGAGGGGTGGCGCCCCAACGTCCTCCCTCACTGATTCAATATATTTCAAATTTAGGGGCTGTATTCGATTGGCAGCATATGCGACGTTGTCGAGTTTCACATTTTTCTTGATGATGTTTATTGACACGTTTGGAGGTTATCCCCTATATAGATAATACAATACTTTAATTTTTTATGTTACCATCGAAAACAGTTTTTTTAAGAACTACCACAATGTTATAACTGCCAGAATAACGCCTGGGAAATGTCAAATCAGTAAAATAGTAATTGTCAAGAGTTAGTAGTATCTCTGGAGCACTATTTTGAACAAGAACGGGACAATAATGGTCCTTTGTTACCCTTTCCGGCAGTTAGAGGAGTATGTTAAGTTAACTGTAAATAATTGGATATGTTTAGTTAAAATCATACACCACATTATAGAAACTAGATTTTTTTTTTAGATAGCAATGATTCCAGCCAGTATTTTTCTGATTTTGATTAATGAAAATATTTAATTATATATTCTGTTTTGTACTTGCATATTATATATCAATAAATGTCATTGGTAAATATATAATCTTTTTATTTTAATAACCATTCAAATATTAAAAAATGTTGTCGATGGTTTTTGAATGAAACATTTTACATGTGCTGAATCTATCTAGAGGTACTACTTACAAGACTTTCAACATTTATTATAATTTTTTTAGTTACTTAGTAATTTGCATTTAATTTAGTTTAAAAGTTTTAGTTAGAGTTGATTTTTTAATTGTTATTAAAATTTAAATTGTAAAAATTATTCGCTAAAGTAAGGTTATGATCAATTCTTCTCTTGGAACCTTTGGTGTGAAATACTAAACTTGAAGAGATTTACCACTAAACACCAAAACGCTTTTTTGAACGGCTCGACGCACGTTTCGCTAACCATGTTAGCATCATCATTGAGATTAAATCATCTCCTGGAAGGAAAGAAAAATACAGTGGTGGGGCCAGAAGGACATAGAGATAAACGGCTAAACTTACGAATAGTTATTAAGGCATCCACCCAAATCTCTAGATTTAGTTCTGTATGATTTCTCACTGATCAGATAACAATGTGTTTTGAACTATTTGAAAACGTCCATTATTTTTTTAAACGGACAAGGTTTCATAATACCCCTCGTAAATACCATTATATAACATAAACTCATTACAATTAACAATAATTCTTCTATCGACGTTTGCTGTGTTTTTTAATAATCCGAGTTCACTCATAGGGAACTAATTTTAATTTAAAATAATGACTGTGATCAATGACGCAATTCAACAACCGATGCACATTTTTGTTTGAATTAAATCAACGGTCAATCGTTGGATTTAAACGTAAGATGAACTTTAAAGAAAAATCGGATATTAACTCACTATTATTATTTTTTGATTTACGGTTGTTTTGAAGTACATTTTTCACTAACGGTTTTCTTAAAAAAAAAACACTTGGGCCGGTTCCGTTTATTATCAAAATAAAATGAACCTAAAAAACGACAAACACAGACTGAAAGATCTTTCATTGTGTGGAGGAAGCGCGGGTTATGGCCAATTAACTTTGAAGGCCTGTACAATGAAATGTTGTACGTTGTACGGTGCATTGTAATTTTATCTCAGCTAATTATTGTTGCTTGTAATGATTTGTTATTTAACAGGTAGTTCTGTTAGATTAAACATGGTAAATTCTAGTTCATGGACATTTTGTACTAAAATTGTCAATCAATAAACAAGAAAAAAATGTGTTCTAAACCCCAAGAAAATCTTTAAATCAAATATTAAAAATATTAAATTGCAATATAGCAAAAGTGATTGCATTTCTGAAACGTAGCTTCATTTCTAGTAAAGCTGCAAACACAACTTTTTACGACGAAAAATAATCGCGCAAATCAAAATAAAGTTGAAATAGTGTTTGTTTTTGCTCGTTTCGATGTGAGCGAATCAGCACGAGAGAAGCATCGATATCAGGAAATCGTCGAGTTCGCTACTGAAAAATTGAAGAAACAGACAAAACAGTGAGTTTTACCTGGCGAACGTGCTCCGAAGAAGGCGAAGATGTTTCCATCTATCGGATGGGTCATGGCCACTGTTTTCTGGGATTCGTAAGCCATTATCTTCATGGACTATTTCGAATGCTGCATTCTTGGTCAAATTTCATGAAGAGTTGATGTGTAATTGATCAATTTGCGCAACGAATTGATGTCGGGTCTATTTACTTTCCAGACTTGAACTCCTTCGAGTTCTTTCTCTTTCTAAACATGAATAAATAACTGGCTGGAGAAAAATGTACAACAAATGAAGAAAGAGATCATCCCTGAAACAGAAGTCTGTTTTGTGCAAAGTTCTACAAGAGATTTTGGAAGGCAATAAAAAAGTTGGAAAATCGTTACGCGAAGTGAATCGTTGATTTAAAAAAATATTTGACTTCTCACTCACTCATTTATTATATAGGGGAAAGTCTGGTAATTTGGACCATTTTTATTAAACGCGCATATTTTGATATGAGATTTTGACAGATTTTCGTTAGTTTTTTATTATTTTTCTTGTCTAAATTTAATTTGATTGGCTTTCGTTTCTGTTGTAACGCTTCTAAATTATTTTTGTACGGACTAGATGTCAATTCAACAGCTTTCTGTGCACCTCTACCTTTGATGGATTGTCTGGTCCTTGGTACTGGTGATAGGAAGTTAAGACTGGCTTCTACGTCATGTCTCACCTGAATAGCCTGCTATCTAGATGGCTTGGCAAAATCTAATTGCTCAATATTCTGCGAAGTAGATAATATAACTTCCGTTAAGCATTATGTGGTTATCTGCGACATGGAAGGCACAGCAATTTGTGTCTTAGGTTGCATGGAAGGTTGAGCTTGGAGAGGAAAGCTTGAAGAGGATGGCGTGTTATTTTCAGTAGCGGTAATGAGCACAGATTCAAGAGCCGCAAAATGGCAGTCGTGAAAAACATTTAAATTAACGGGCCAAATGCCCGATGCTTTAAAGTCATTCCCTACATTACCAATAGTGGCTGCACGTTCATAAGCTGCGTTAATCAATTGACTAACTTGATGAGTAACAGTTCTACCGGGATTTGTTCGCATCCAAGATTCGATAGCTTGCATGTAGTAAGTACTCATGGGCTTGAAAATAGACACATCTAAATGTTGAAGTCTATGAGTTGTGTGTCCCGGTAATTGTAGCAAAATAACGCCATTGTCACGAGCTAACAACAAAGCATCTACATATTTACTATGTGTCGTTTGACCATCGATTAGTAAGAAGACTTTATCTTCTTTTGTCGGTTTGACCACATAAAAAAAATGCTGCAGCCGTTGATTGAACAGTTCACAATTGTAACTAGATTACGAAACTGTTACAATACTCTCAGCTGGAGCTCCCTCCTTTAACTGTTCATTCATTTGCATTTGCTTAAACATTATCATTGGCGGAATCAATTGACCAGATGCACTAGCGCAAGCAACCATTGTGGTATTTACACCTCTTTTACCGCTAGTTAAAGCACCCGCTTGATTTTTCCTTTTGGCTCCTATAACTTTTCGAGGTTTCTTCTAAACTGATTGAAATCCGCTTTCATCATCATGAATATTTTATTAGGAGTGAGTTTATTTATAACAACAATATATTCATCTACTTTTTTTTATACATTCGCAAAGTTTTTGGAAGTAAAAATAAATTTAAAGCTCAATTTTGAATTGCATACTAAAAAAAACTAAAAGCGATCATGGTCTTCGAATTCCATACGCTAAGTAGGTAGAAAATGCTATCTCGCTCTTGTGCAGTGAAGTCTGGCTGTTATCTCTCTCTTACCTAGGGTACTAACGTTCCTTGGACTTGAAGTAAAAATAAAATCTTAATAATCAATGTTTTAATTAATCACCTAACCAAATCTTGCTCGAATTGCTGACCTCCGGGCAGGTAAGCGTCTGTTAGGAAAGCATTCTTGATAGATTCTTTGCGCTTCTCGTGCAACACTATTGGCGCTTCCATATGTCATCAAAATGTTAATCAGCAAAGACTGTCAAATCTCGATTAAAAAAACTGAAACCACGGAGCGCGTTTTTTGAGTTGATTTTCCGTTTATCGAATGAAAGAGAGAGACAGATGATGCAATTCTACTGTGCATGAGGGAGATAATTTTTTTTATCTGTTATGCGTTTTTTTTGTCGTTTATCTGTGTGTTTTGCGTTTTATCTGTCAATGCTGACTTTTGGAATTTTTTAAATAAAGAATTAAATAATTAATACAAAAAAATCTGTGGGCCCAATAATGCTTTATGAAGGTTGAGGAGATAGCAAAAGGTTCTTCCTATCGGCCATTTTAATTTGGCCAGAATATCGTCCTTTACAGCTCTCGAAGTGCTATGAAGAATATATTCAATTTATTGTTTTTTTTTGACAATTATTGTGATTCTTTAATGTTACTGTCTTTTTTATATTTTCTGAATAAATGATAATATTATAATTATAATATAAATTATAATAATTAGAATTATTGCAGGCTTTTTCAATTAAAAAAACAAATGTGTATGCTGAATGACGTACATTTTTTTCATTTTACTAATTATTTAACCCTAGAGACTGAAAACATAACTTACCACTTAATAATTATCAGAAATTAATAACATAATAATTTTAAAACAATTTTTGAACAAAAAAAAAATATAACAATGGTGAGGATTTGAATTCCAAACTGTTAAGTCGACACGACATAAAAAGTTCAAATTGACACCTTGGATACAGTGAGATGGCGCCACCGCCTGACACATTTCCGGTAATTTCTTGTAGGATTGGAATACCTTCTTATATATTGTTTTAGACCGAGGCAAATTTGCAACGCCATCTGATTTTATTCAAGAATTTAAAAAACTGCTCAATTTGAAAGATCCGTTACTGCATGAATTAATAATGTGTAAATAAACATCACCAATCCCACACAAATTTTTGTTTACAAGCGTTAAAAGAGCAACTAATGGATAATCTCTACGAACTCTCCGGACAACCTGATAGAATCCTACTATATCCATCCAAACTTTTTTGATTTCCTGACCTTTAACTAATATCGATGTTTATTTCAACACCATAAGTATTCTGTTAGTATCCGTAATGTAAATATAAATTAGAATTGGAAGTAGTCCAACAAATAATTTCCAATCATTTACGTGCAATTAGAATTATTCAAAATAACTTTCTTTCGAGCCATTACAGAAAAAAAAACATGTTCAACAACAGTTCACCTTGTGGCTGTTCTGAGTCGAAATTCATTTGCGTACAAGCCGGATAGATTGTGGTGAAAGCCTGGCAGCTGACGCTGGCCTTTAAACTTGACAAGAGTCGATGATATTTCTAGTTTTGCCGCCGGCGCTATAGGTCATATCGATCTGGTGAAGGGTGAACCACGTGACTTACTGACAACGCAATGTGAAAAAATGCAGAACAGTGTCAATATTAATTTAAAAAAATGAAAGAATGATAAGAGGAACAGTCGGATTGCACGAACATGTTATAGAGCGATAATGATCCTATAGGGTTGGACAAAAAGTAGTTTTAATATTTTACCACGAAAAAATTATATTGGGTTATTCCAAAGTTCCCGCCGTTTTTTATTAAACATTTTTATTTTTAACAATTATAACAACAAATTAAACAATGATGTATTATCCGTCATTGTTCACGACGTTTCACAATGCAAGAATATACCAGGTATAAGCAATATTAATATAAAATTTGAAACGCCCATTCGTCAGAATGTATGGCTTATACCTGGTATATTCTTGCATTGTAGAACCAGCCCTAACAAGTGGTAATTTCGACTTGAAAGACAAAGACGTTTTACTTTATCGGTATAAAAGAAAGACTTTTTGCATTGGATCGTGACTGGAGAGGAAAAATGGATATATTTTGAGAACCTAAAACGCAGAAAATCATGGGTTGACCCAGGACAACCATCAACATCGACCATAAGACCGAATCGCTTTGGAAAGAAGACGGCAATGCTGTGCATTTGGTGGGATCAGAAGGATATCGTGTACCATGAGCTTCTGAAAACAGGTAAAACAACTAATACCGTTCGCTGCCAACAACAAATGATTAACTTAACCCATGCATTGATCAAAAAGCGACCAGAATGGGCTACAAGACACGGAAAAGTAATTTTGTAACACGATACCGCACCACCACGTACAGCGAAAGCGGTCGGATACACCATTTCTGCACTTGGGTGGGAACTCTTGCCCCATCCACCGTACTCACCAGACTTGGCTCCCTCCGACTACCACTTGTTTTTCTTTTCAACGATGTCTCACGCATTTTCCACGAAATAGTTCAACAATTGGGGAGATCTCGAAAAATGGCTTGATGACTGGACCTCAAAAGATGTAGGTTTTTCTGGGAAAGTCGTTCAAAAATTGCCAGAGAGATGGGAAAAATATGCAGTTGGTGAAGCAATGATTCATTGGTGAATATTACGCCCCTCATTTGATTGGGCAGCGAGAGAAAGAGATTAAAATCCATTGGCCCATATCTGGAGAGCACGGTGGACGCGGAAGAATCTCCCATTCGAGATCATTTGCAGCCTTCTTGACGATGTTTGCTGTGAGATCCTGCATTGTTGTGGAGCAAGTGGTCTTGGTGAACGGGTCGTTTCAGTTGAATAACATGATTTACATGGTGAGTTGTGCGTTTGGTAGAGTTCCTTGTTGACCATCTTGTTCTTATCCAGAATTTTCCAGTACACGAGACCCTCCCAGTCCCACCAAACGCAGATTCGTGCTCATGTTGCTCGGTGTCGGGCGATATTTTGAGCAGCTTTGGTGCGGGAATTTTCCTTGTTGTCGTCCGTTAGTTTGTATGGCACCCAAGCTCCAAGTTTTTGAGTAAATCCCATAGATTGAAGATGTGGGTAGATTACAATACTAGGCATCTTTGACGGCCGTCCTCTTTCAAAAACGCTTTAAGATGGTCTTCGTCAAAGTCGGACGGCCGACAAGAGCTGGGCGTGTTGTCAAAGTCAAAGTGGCCATTGTTGAACTTGACAAGCCAAAAACAAACCAATTTCTAGCAGTTCAATTGCCTATAGCGTCCTCTATATATAAGGCGTAAATGTCTTGAACTGTTTCTGTAGTTTTTTGACCACGACGAAAGACGAATATAGCAAGTTCAATTGTTCTATTGGAACCTTCGGCGTGAAACACTAATGTTTGGATGATTTAATCTAATCTAGCTTTAATCATCTCCTGATGATGCTAACATGGTTAGCAAAACGTGCACCGAGAAGTTTACAAAGGTGATTGAAAATGTAGTTGTTTGCTGCCTGGAGTTTCCATTTCATCCAAAGCCTGAAGGTTAATTAAAAGTAAGTTTTTTAGAAAAATAAAGTCAATAGTTTTGTAGAGTAAGAAAAGGGCTTTCGAATGTATATATATATATATATATATATATATATATATATATATATATATATATATATATATATATATATATATATATATATATATATATATATATATACACTTAGCCAAGCAAAATAAAAACGGGAGGAAAAACAAAGGAATTATAAAAACGTCAGGAACAATTTTTGCTGCGAATTGATATCGAACTATAATTTGCACCAAAAATTGTGTTGCTGAAGAAAATTTTTGTGCTGAATCATTGAAAATGTTTCATTGTCAACACCAGACAGTTTTATTGAAAATACGAACAGACGAATGGCCCATAATATTCAGAGAATGCGGAGAAGTGTTGAAGACTTGCTTCGTTCTAGTCCACCATCAAGGTCTTGAACTGATCAAAACATCGACAAAATAAAGAAAGTGTTAGCAGAAAAAGCCTTTCAAGCTTAAGAGACATGCTTTTCGATTGTGTTGGCTTCGACTTACTGGAAATTCACCACAAATGTGTAATAAAAGATATTTGTCAACATTTCTGTAGCTTCGTCAGATATAAATATTTTCGATGTTGAAATGGGTATTAATATAAAACGTTTACACAATAAAATATATATTTTCAGGACATCCACCTAAGTGAGGCATAATGTTATGTTTCTAATGAAGAAAACGTCTCTTCAAAAGGTTTTTTGTTTAAATTCTTGAAAAAAAAGACAGATGGCGTTGTGAATGTGCCTAGGTCTAGTCTCATTTCAGAAGTGTAATCTATGACATTTATCAAAATGGAGTCGTACCCAATACAACAGCGCGTTAAAGTTATTGAATTATTTTATGAAAATGGACGTTCAGTGAAAAATGTTTTTAGAAAATTCTGTGATATTTATGGTTTGCATAATCGTCCATCTGAAAGCACCATGAATCGAATTATTTAAAAATTTCAAGAAACTGATTCGGTTAAAGATAAAAGAAGAGCAATATATTGTCGTAATGGTCGTTCACAAGAGAATATTGATTAGGTACGTGAAAGTGATGCTGAAGACCCAGAAATTTCCATTAGGCGACGTTCACAACAATGTGGACTCAGTGAATCCACAGCATGACGTATTTTACGAAAGGATTTAGCTCTGAAGGCATATAAGGTTCAAATAACACAGGAACTAAAGCCACTGGATCATTCTAAATGCCGTGCATTTGCCAATTGGATCAAAGAACAAACACATGATTTTTCTCAAAAAATTATCCTTTTAGGTGAAGCACATTTTGAAATTGGTGGATATGTTAATAAACAAAATTTCTGCATTTGGGTGAGGAACATCCAGGAGTTGTAATTGGGCCGTATTTCTTTCAGAATGCTGCTGGTGAAACTGTAAATGATGTTCGATATCGTGAGATGATGACGGGATTTTTGTGGGATGAATTGATGATTGATTGGATGATTTTCAACAGGATGGCGCTACATCTCACTCTGCTAATGTTACAATTGGCTTATTGAGAGAAACATTTCCTGGAGTTATTGCAAGAAACGGTGATGCTAATTGGTCTGTCACTGTTGTACTATTTTCTTTGGGGTTACGTGATAAGCCAGGTCCATAAAAACAATCTACAATCGATTCATAAACCAAAAGGATGAAATTATTGGAGTCAATGGTGAGATAGAGCCAAATTTTGACAAAAGAGTGGGCGTCTGTGGAACAGCAAGAGGTGGTCATTTGGCAGATACCGTCTTTCGTGTTTACATGTCATACACTATGCTTCAATTATCAATAAAGTATTTTTGATATCAACGCAGATTCTGTGTTTTAAGTATTAAACAAAAAATAATTTGAAAGACGCTTTACGTTTTTACAGACCCAGAATATAGTTGATATACCCCAGATTTATCTTTTTTGTTTACTTTTACATTGCAATTTTTGATACACTTTCCACGATTGTTATTTGTTTTAAAGGCTACTTTTATATTGTTTTTACATATTTTTTCATTTTTTTCAGACGATTAACCAATATATGTTATTGTTTTGATTAAAGTGTCTTTGTGTAAATATTTTTTAAATGCAGCATTTTTTAGAGTTTTCCTTTTAAAAGGTTATCTATTATTCTCTCCGTATAACCATTATATAGCGCAATTTGTTTTATGGTGTTTAGTTCCTTATTAAAATCTGCATCTGATAAAAGGTATGTTGGTGGGTCTGTGTATAAAGCTATGATAAGATCCTAATTTATGTTGTTGCGGATGGGATGATTTTATGTGTTGTTGTATCTGTACTGGGAACGTTTGCGAAATATCTCTTGAAACTATGTGTGTTTGAGATCCGGGAAACTGTTAAATCCAGGAAGTTTAAACAGTTGTTTTCTTCTAATTCAACTGTAAATTTGATATTTTTATGGATTAAATTAATATGTTCTAAAAATACACTTAACTATCTGTTGGTGCCGAACAAAGCATGGCAAAATGTCGTCTGCATATCTACACTAATAAAATAGGTGTTTCGGTTAATGATGTCGATTTTGCTAAGAGAAAGCGTTATTAATTCATTTGTTGGTATAGAATGTAACGTTTGGGTTTTCACCCCTGTTACAAATGTTCTCTTTAGTATTTGTCGATTTCCAATCTCCGGCGGACCTTACTCATTTTCTGATTATATCCGCATGGCGGCGACCCCTCTTATCCATTTCGGGAAACACGCCGTCCATTGTGCTTATTCCGCCATCCCTATCCCTTCCAAAATCCCTTTTTCGACCTTGTCATTTCTCTCAGTACGACTAACGCTGCATCTGACAACTAACCGGTCATTTTGTGATGTCGGCGATTAGCAGTATGGCGTGCTCCCTTCTTCATTAGTACCTACTACCATGGTAAGTTTTCTTTACCTCAAGGCTCTTTTTGTAATTCCATGTGAGGTTCCATTGTACAGGGTCTATTCTGCTCCTAAGTCCATGTCTATTTCTGCTTCTAAATCGAGGCCTATATCTATTTCTATTGCTACCTCGACCTCTACCTGTGTCAGCTCCTGCTTCTGCTACTTCTACCACTGCAAGCCCATTGTAACAGCCACACCACCAAGGCTTCCGCAGCAACTTACCGCCTTCCGTACACCGCCAACAATGTTGATATAAACGCCGATCATGATCACATATATGTCATCAAAATACAGTTTTGTTATTAATTGTCATTGTGTAAAAATCATAGCTTTTCATATCATTGAATATGGAGAATTATGTACCAGAAAAAGACGTTCTGCGGGGCAGTTTAATAACCTTCTTTCATTTGAATAAAGCGGCTGCTGAAAGTTATGGATTGTTGGTTGAAGTTTATGGTGAACATGCTCTAACCCAAACAAAACTTGTGAACGATGGTTAAACCACTTTAAAAGTGGAGATTTTGATATAAAAGACAAGGAGAGTCCGAGATGGCCGAAAAAGATGCAGATTTGTAAGCATTAGTGGATGAAGACTCAACCCATACGTTGAAATAATTGACAGCAACATTGAATGTTGTCAAATCCACCATTTCCGAATGTCTACACTCGTTGCAAAATACCCAGAAGGAAGGAAAATTGGTTTCTTGTGAAATTTTGTTTGCCAGGCGGAAAAGAAAAGTTATTGATTGATTTGTACGTAAATAAAATCTCTTTTTTAAAAATTGTTAATGTTTTTAGAAAAAACACATTGCATAAAATTGGCTGTCCAATTTGGGGTCTAATGTATGCAGTTTGTTTTTTAAAAAGCGAATTATTTCGTTACAAACATTCTTCACTGAACGCCCATTTTCATAAAGTAATTCAACAATTTTACCGCGTTGTTGTATTGTGTACGACTCTATTTTTATAAATGTGATACCAAACCTTATAGGTTATACTCAGGACCAACAACCCTATATTATAAGTTAGTTCCCCAGTAATTAATTATGTTATGTCATTCCCCGTAATTATTACAAAAAAGGTGATTACCGTAATTTAATACACGCTAATTGTTCTCAAGGTTGCTAAATATAAAACGAAAAACGCCCAAGGCAAAATCTACGCATGCAGTATATTAAATGTCACGTGCGAGAAATATAATGCTATTTGTTATAATAAATCTCAAAAAAACTTTCTTCAATTGTCGACTATAAATAGCATATTACTTCATTATTATGTACATACTTAAAAATTGTCTAGAATTAAATAAAAATCTTATAGTTGAAAGTACACAAGAAAAATAAACTATACGAGGTATGTAAATAAACTAATGATATTGGTGGCATAACATTGGCAACACTGTAGGTTTCTCGTTTGGAGGGAAGGCATGCCAACACCTTGTGCGTCCTCAGTACGAGTTTGAACTCCTTAGAGTCCCTTAATCTAACCTCATCTCGGCCAAAAATAGTCAGAACAAGCAAATCAAAGAACAAAATCATGCTGATTTGTTTTTTTCGATAGACAGGGGATCGTTCACCAAGAATTTGTGTAAACTCAAAGAGATTTATCACTAAACACGGAATCACTTTTTTAAAGTTCCCGACGCACATTTCGCTGTCCATGTTAGCATCATTAGGAGATGATTTAACCTAATTTTTAAACTAAACTATGTTCTATTTATATGAGAACCCTAATTACTAACATACTACTTACGAAGCGGACTACCTACCTAATGAAGCGTGTAAAATAGGATACAAGAAAAAAGAAAACTAAAAAACAGAAAAAAAGGGGGAAAAGAGAACAAAGGAAAGGAAAAAAATCAACCGCGAATTTTACTGACACTGACATTAATAAATGACAAAGTTGACTGAACGGAATAGGTCCTTTATCCCGGTTCATGATTATCTTATATTTTTCTATTTGAATGCTTCATAAATATAAAATAGCAAAAAAAAGTTTTTATATATTAAAAATACGTTAGATTTTTTAGATAAAATATCCAACATTAAAATTACAATTCAAAGTTTAATGGTTAGTTTTGACGTGGAGAGTTTATTTACTAATGTACCAGTTGATAAATCACTTTTAATAATTAGAAAGAGATTAGAACATGACACAACATTAAAAGACCACACTAAACTAAACATAAATACAATTTCGGAATTATTAACTCTATGTTTAAAAACCACGTATTTTCAATTAGAAAATGATTATTACCAACAAAATATCGGAATGGCAATGTGTTTTTTACTTTCTCCTTTGATGAGTTATATCGTTATGGAGGAACTCGATAATGACATATTAAGTAAATCTCTTAAAAAGCCAATAGCATGGATTAGATATGTTGATGATCTTTTTGTTATATGACGACATAGCATTGTTGATCTAAATATTTTTTTACAAGATATAATTCTATTAGTGCCTACAATAAAGTTGACTTTAGAGATGGATAGGAAGAACAAATTGCCATTCCACGACACATTAATAACAAAACACAACAACACATTAAAAACTATAGTTTACAGAAAACCTACAAACACAGATAGGTTCTCAATTTATTTCTTTTCCAATCACTCAAAATTGGTCAAAATAGGTGTAATTAAAAGTTTATATAACAGAGAAAAACATGTTTGTACTTATAGTAATATACTACAAAAAGAAACGAATTACATCAAAGACATTTTAATAAAAAACAATTACCCAAATAATTTCATATATAAATCTTTTAAAACTTTTGATACTAGACAAAACAGACAACTTACTAATAACAATAATAATAACTCTCAAACAACTGACCTCACAATTCTTACATCCGTGGTATTTCTGACACAATTAAAAGAGTAGGATATAAATACAACACAAGAACAGCATTAAAACAAAAAATACTCTTAGATCTATATTAACAAAAACCAAACCAAACAACACACAACAGAATACCAAAAATGTGGTTTATAAAATTCCCTGCGAATTTGGCAAATTTTATATAGGTAAGACATTTGGATCGTTAGATGTTAGAATAAAAGAACATAAAAACCTTCTTAGAAAGGGCAATTTTAATAAATCTAGAATTTGTTAATACGCATGGGAATCGGGACATAAAATCAATTGGAATAATTTCAAAACGGTATTAAAAGAATCGGTAACAAAATATAGAAGATTAAAAGAAACCGCTATAATTAATTTAAATAAAACTAACTGTATTGCTATGCCTTCCGTAGATTTAAATTCAATATACATGATTCAAATAAATGATTTATAAATAAATTTCAATGGGCCCGATCGTATATATATATATATATATATATATATATATATATATATATATATATATATATATATATATATATATATATATATATATATATATATATATGTATATATATATATTTATATATATATTTATATATATATATATATATATATATATATATATATATATATATATATATATATATATATATATATATATATATATATATATATATATATTTCAAAAGTTTGTAATTATTTTAGAAATTGTTTGTATATTTTTAAAAATTTTGTTCGTTAGGCGAATTTATTGCAGAAAAAGAATCACTGAAAAATTTGTCTCCTTTGGTTTGTTTTTCATTTTTACCCGGTGATTCTATAAGATGGTCTTTATATAAGATCTTTATATAAGGTCTTTATATAAGAACAGATATTTTTGATATTCTTTTGAGTTTTAGATCGTGGCGAAAAAAAAAAAAAAAAAAATATATGAACATGCCACAATCATTCAGTTAATACTAAGAGACGGTGTGTAAGAACGGCTTGAAAATATTATTTCTCTAAAAAACTAGACAGTAAATAATTTTCAAAGTTTCAGCGTAGTTCAATTACGTCTTTTTTGTTAAAATTGCCGAATTTCAATTTTTAAACTTGGAAACTTGTTTTCGCTTGATTCACTCGTACCTCCTTTAGGGGGGAAATCCTTTCTCAATCTCAATCCCAAAAAATCGATTTTTTTAATATTTCGAAAATATAATTTATTGAGAGTATACTGGCAAGAGGAAAAATAAGTATATTAAATATTTAGTTATCGCTCATATAGTCGAGCGCGCCGGAGCCACCATATCGCTAACCAGGTAATGCAACCCACATCTTGGCCTTTGAGATGCGCAAACGAAAGATTAAGTGGGTTACTGTCTAACAGAGGCAGAGAACGAAGAGTTCCGCGAATATACAGTACTTATTCGATGTTAACACGACGAATGCACTACATTGAATGAGCTCCGAGGCGTTGGGCCGTTAGACTACTGCGCATCCAAACTTTAGAGGCCGAGCTGTAAATATTGGCAGGTAAAAAAGGGACTATTCAATTACAATATGATCTTATCTATTACCGGGGTGTTTTTAATTTCTTTAGGATATTGATGTTTCCAATATTTCTAGTAGGTCTATTTTTTACTTTTCTGAATATAGTAATTTAACATTGTTCATATGTATAAAATGATTGTTTTTAATACGATGTGTAGACATTCCGGTGCTTTTTATATTATTTAAGATATCTTTTTTATGTTCTTATATAATATCGCTCGAAAAAAATTACAAAAAGAGATTATCAAGGTAATCAATTTACTGATAAACACGGACAAAGTTGCAGCGTTCACAAATTCTTGATCGCTACTGGTAAGTTTATTTCGGGCAAATTTTTAATTGAAAGAGCTCCTGTATCGTTAGGACAAGGCCAAGACAGTCTAACCCCAAATCTCCAGGTGAGCGGACGTTTTCGCGCTTTACCCTTCCGACAGAGGTAAGTAGGTTTGCTAGCCAAGTCAGGCTTGGGCTTATTTTTTCTGGTATTCTTGTAGAGGGTTTTACGAGCCGGTAGCAGATAATCCGGTCAACAGAGACCAGGCAATTGAACGACCACCTATTTCAGAGCCCGACCATTGTGGAAACCTTACTCTTTTTGGGGCCACATGGCAGAGTAACCGGTTAGTCAGATTGAGATTATTTCGGGATCCCCGCATAGGGATACCGAATTGCCCGTAGTCGTACTCAGGATTTTTGGGCACCCAGTACGGGATAGGCAAGAAGAGGAACCATCAGGAAATAAGGCCAGACAAACACATTTATATTATATTTTCATGTACCGATACGATCACATGTACGATTTCATTCATCATTCATCATACGATTTCATGTACGATCTGTTACCATTTTTTTTTAGAAATATATTTTTACGATATTTTCATATACAGATAAAGATCACAGTTACCTTTGTTTTTTTAAATTATCTATTTGTCGTTTGACCATATTTGACTACCCTTGGGTTGTATATATATATATATATATATATATATATATATATATATATATATATATATATATATATATATATATATATATATATATATATATATATATATATATATATATTTCTTTTTACTATTATCAGAATATAGTTAATAACCTCTAATTTATAAGTATAGGGACATAGAGACCAGCTGGGGTAATTTAGATAGATTTTCACGGTAAGGTTTAACGAACCACCTTCCTATGTCTTTTATTTCATAGTTTTATTTTTTCCATCTTTTAATGTGCTATGTGTCGTTTTTTGTAGTGTCCTTTTGTGAATTAAATGTATAAATTCCAGTAAACAGTTTTATTTAAGATAGACCCCTTCCCGGTTCCAGGGTCTTTTCTAGATATCAAATATATGAAATAATCGGGTGGCGCACAAAGTGTTGTGCAGCTTTATTCTGTCCTGGACTTTCTTCCCGGTGCTCCCGGCGAACAGCTGCCGTCGCTGTGATCTATATTTTTTATTTTGTTCTTAAAAGAGAAAATAATAGGTTACAAAGTTTCGGGATGAGTACAAGGGTATTTGTGTGTATAGTGCAAGTATAATTATTGGCACGTATGCCAAAGTTTTCGCCGAAACCATCGATGAGGCGCGAGTAACGAGACAGAACCGGAAAAGCAACTCGTACCGCCCGAAAACAGCAGCAGGTTGAAGAAAACCAGCTTTTCGAAGAGGCTGAAGCTCTACTATATGCACCTGGGATCGCTGATTGATCGGTAAGTCACTAAAACTAATCGTTTTATCGTACTGAAACTTTAAACGTGATTATCTTGAAACTGTGTTTTCAAAAACTGCTCGCTGTGTAAGTTAAAAAGTTATTGATCGATTCGGCTGAAATTTTGGGAAGCTTTTCTCTATATCATTATCGGAAGGATATATCTACAGTTTTAAAGATTTTGTGTAAATAAACAACTTTTTGGGATAAAAATGTCGAAAAAATAATACAAAATTTAAAATTTTTTTGGTTTAAAGCTTACTTCATTTTTAATTTAATATTTTTTTATAGTTTTATAGTTTTATCCTTTCCGTGCATATATCAGAAACAGAAAGCAATTTGTTTTTTTTTGTTTCAGATGAATAGAAAAAAGTGAGAAATGCAACACTTTTGGAGCCAGAGACGTACGAGAAAAGAATTTATTGAGCCGCCATTTGGTAAACAAAAATTTAAAAAAAACATTTTTTATACTCTCCAAAGATCACATAAAATAATGTTAAAACTTTAAAATAATACAGTTATTTTATCACCTTTAAAAACACTTCTGAAAAATGACTCTTTTTGATGCGTCTAAAAGGATTTCCCCCCTTAAATTCACACAAAATATGCAGACCAATCCATTTATTTCAGAAAATGAATACAGAATTTACATAATGCTCATATATCACAACACCCAATGAATGGAAATTAATTCATCAACTACAAAACGCTTGGGCGATGATTATTCATCGTAATATCTCGTGATATAAAAAAACGAAACATAGAAATGCAAATAGAAAACGCAAAGGACTGAAGATCAAAAATGAAATACCGAAACAGATTGTAAAGGAATCAGAATTAAAAAAAATATATGTTTGTTTAAATTTTCATTTATATTCAGATGATGTTACACGTTTTGTCAAGGTTAACACGTCTTAGAACATGGTTTTGTTGGACAAGGTGTAGGCGAGATTGTGACATAATGACTACGGTAATTCGATAAGACGAGATTTTGTTTAAACAAATAAGTTTATGCGTGTTAGGTTAATGTAAAAGTTTCTGCAATAGGGGAATCCTGATGATTTAAGCAATTCGTTAATGTTGACATTTTTTATGATAAATATCACTGACATATCTAAAAGATTCCAAGTACTTTTGTGTACATGGTGCTTAAAAAAATTGGGATAAAATTAATTTATAACGTGAACAATAATACAAGCTTTATAACGAGTTTTCCACTTACATTATATAACAAAAAAACTAAAAATAAACAACATAAACAATTCGGCTTTGGTTATCAATCAAAGCCACGAATTTCGTGACGGGCATGCATCAACATCTCTTGTTGCATAATACATTGATATAGTAAAATAAATGATAAAGACATGTAACATTCAGCGATATTAAGGTATCCCATTGATGTAAGTACAATGGTTGTTCCATCCTATCTGGTGTGGCGGTAAATAATTCATAGTTTTTTTAAGAGATGGCGTTGGAAACAAAAGGGGGTTCACAGTCTAATTTCTTATGTTATTTTATTGCTGCGGCAGTACCTTTCAAAAAAACATTAATGTTTAAACGATTTCGAGTTAGCGTCATATTTTTTTCGTGTGATAAACATGCCGAGTACGCCCAGGTCAACCGAGAAAAACTATGCAAAATCAACAACAGTTAGAGAGGTTAGATGTTGGTCGCCGAACCAGAAGGCAGAATAATGGGTACCGCATTAGCTGAACGACAAGTAGATGGAAAGGCGAAAAACGGTGTGCAAAGTTTTGCTTTCTCATGAAGGAAATACTTTTTTGAATCGAATCGTGACTGGAGATGAAAAATGAATATATTTTGAGAACCTAAAATGCAGAAAATCGTGGGTGAACTCCGAACAACCATCAACATCGACCGCCATACCGAATGGCTTTGAAAAGAAGACAATGGTGTGCATTTGGTGGGATCAGAAGGGTGTCGTGTACCATGAACTTCTGAAAGCAGGTTAAACAGTTAATACCGTTCGCTGAAAAGCGATCAGAATGGGCTATCAGGCACGGAAAGGTAATTTTGCAGCACGCCCCATCACACGCAGCGAAAGCGATCAGACACCATTTCTGCACTTGACTAAAAATTCTTGCCCCACCCGCTGTACGCCTCAGATTTGACCCCACCATTTGTTTTCGTAGATGGCTTAAGCACTTTCCATGAAAACACTTTACGAGTTTTCTGGGAGGGATCTTCAAATTACTAGAGAGATGAGAAAGATGTGTAGCTGGTGATAGCATATACTTTGAATAAATCATTCTTTACCTTCTTCCAAAATTAAATGTTTTTTTAAAGATAATTAAAGAGTGATTAAACGTCATACCTGGCGTTCGTAGGCTTTAAACAACCATTCGATAACCTGAGAGGAAACATGATATTGCAAGACGTAGAAAGCATGAAAATACAAACAAAAATTATATGATTTATGTAGACAACGCGATGCGATACTCACAAGCAGCAGTGATGACTAAGACAGGGAAATCGGAAAACATCAAAATCAACAGAAGAGTAAGATATGGAGATGCGCTTTTAATAACACTTTCAAATTAGGATTAGATGGAATAATCAAGAAAGTATGTATAATGGGGTCCTTTCCTCCACAGCATATCAAGATGTGCTTAAACGAAGCAGTTTGTAAAGGCTCTTGATAAGAATGGATCATGCTGTGTATATATAAGGAAATAAATGCCTCAGCTAAGTACGGAAAAAATTAAAGCAAGAATATTGGACGGCCCACAAACAAGATAACTCACTAAGGATCCTGGACAAACGCAAAGCTGAAAACTATGTTGAATTGGTAAACAAGATGCTTAACAGGTGCACTATTTACACAATCACTTAGACCGTTTTCACAAAAATTTAGAACACACAAGTGACGAACAAGGTGAAATATTTCACCAGGATATTAAAACTATGAAGGGCCATTACCAAGGAAGATGGGATACGTACATGATGGCAGATTACTGCTGTTTAGTTTTTTTATTTGATCGATGGATTTAATTTAAAATAGTGTAATGTATGTTTCTTTATTAAGCGCCTACGCAAAAATGAATGCCATATTTGAATTTAGAGCATCAAATTTGTATGACATTAACTCGAAACACCCCTACACCAAAACAACTGTTGATCTGCGTAATTATAAAAAATAATCATTGAATTTACATAACGCTCATAGTTCACGCCGGCGAATGAAAATTAATTGATCGAAAACCAAACACGTAAGCTTGGGCTGAGATTATTCATCGTAATATCTCATTAAATAAATATAAACACAAAACGTATGCATGTAAATAGAAACCGCCAAGACTTGAAGACCAAAAATGTAATACCGAAACAGGTAGATAGTATTTATGTATAAAATAAAACGCTTTGTATTTGTTTAAAATTTAATTCATATTCAAATGATGACACGGGTTTTGTCAAGGTCAGCAGGTCTAAGAACATCGTTTTGTTGGACAAGGTGTAGGCGAGATTGTGACATAATGACTACGATAATTGGATAATACATTTTGTTTGAACAAATTATTATAGAATATGCTGTATTATAGATTGTTTTTTCTCGGTGTTTGCTTAAACAGTATTATTCATTTCAGAAAGTAAAATAATCAAATATAATGGAAAATAAAATAAAATATCACTGTAGTGTCTCTGGAAAGAAAAACTGACACATTTTTGCTTGCTTATGTTTCCATATATGATTACGGTTAAAAAAAATGTTTTTTTATTGTGTGAGTTATTTTTTGTTACCAAGTTGATCGGTATCAGTTTTGTTAACATTCATAACCCCGAATGGGGTGTAGGTGCACCCCAGGCATCAATTTGTGAAAATTCAAAAAATAATTATCATTCATTTTCTCTTAGCTATTTATCAAATACATATTCTTAATGTAACGTAAAAAATATGTAATTATTTGCCATTTTTTAATAAGTTATAGTTAAACTCGAAGAAATTTAGTACTAAACACCAAATCACTTTTCTAAACTTATCGACGCACGTTTCGCTAACCATTAGACTGGGCCAAAAAAAAAAACGACTCATTTTTTTTGCAAGGGATACCGAAAAATTTGAGCAATAAATATTCTTGCAGGGAATTAAAGTCTCTACAAAAAAAGGTCTCATTATAAATTTATGTCAAACAAGCCGTTTCCATGTAATCGTGCTTTGAACATTGATCTGTTTTTACAATTTTACTTTTTAAATTTGTAACTAATGAACGAATCAATGTTTTAAAAAATTGAATACATATTCTTAAAGGAAACTGAATGCGCTACAAAAAAAGGTATTTTAACATTTTTCGTTAA
The DNA here is from genome assembly GCA_031761425.1 of Cosmopolites sordidus. NCBI lineage: Eukaryota > Metazoa > Arthropoda > Insecta > Coleoptera > Curculionidae > Cosmopolites > Cosmopolites sordidus. The sequence continues at coordinate 192,198 of JARFXV010001267.1, forward strand.
ATTCACTCCTCCCAAAGTTATTCAAGGTTAAAGTTATTTTATCGATGAAGATATTGATGAATAACTTTGGGAGGAGTGAATTTAACGAAAATAGCAAATAGAAGGGAGTTCATAAAAATATTAGCATTGAAACTGACAACAGATCATATAAAAAATAGATCCAAAATTTATGTTTATCTAAAGACCTACAGAAAAGAATTTGAGAACAGAATAATGAAGAAGGGACTAGTAAGAAATCCAAAATAGAGTCTACCAGAAAAAGATGCTACATTTGTGGTCCGAAGAGAAATCGTATGACCAAATACACTTGTGTAAAGTGTGAAAATTATATTTGTGTAAAATGATTAAGTGTATATTTTCGATGCAGTGGCGGCTCGTGGGTTTTTAAAGTGGGAGGGCGTAGAAGAAAATAGTGCTGCTGAAGAATTTTTTTGCTTTCCCTTTCCTCCTTTCTACTTTTCGTGCTATTGAAATCCGATACAGGAGGTGGACCAGAGTATTTTGCTCTGAAACATTGTTTACTGTGATACATGATGGAGGGGCGGCTATCCATAGCCCTCCCTCACCAGCCGCCACTGTTTCGATGTTGCCGGCCGCGGTGGTCTGGTGGGTTAGTCGCCTGCCTGGCCATCCAAACGTAGCTGGTTCGATTCCAGCGCTCGGATGGGTGTATTTCTTTAATTCTTCTGTCCGTCTTACTTCCTACCCTACATATACACTCACACGCCCACACATATCCACACCTAAATGTCTGTGATTGTTTCTAGGCAAGAGTGTAAAATCCGACAACGAATTACCCCTCAGTCACACCAGTTAAAGGCTGGGTAAGGCCGGAAGCCTTCTGAGAAGTGTTCTACGTTGGTCACTCGCCAGTCGGTAGGCTTCCTGACAGACTTATGGGTAGGCACATAACCAAGGGTTGGTAGCCTGAGGGAGGTGCTGGCCTGGGTTTGTCGGTAGCTGATGACCGTGGTTCGGAACCCACGTTAAGCTGTAGGTCCAGTCGCTAAATAGCCTTAGATGCTGATGCGCCTCTAACCGTAAATCCTTTCCTTTCCTTTGTTTCGATGTCATGATATTTTATTTGTATAACTTACCTACCTATTTAATAACTAAATACGTTTTTATAAACTAAAAACCAGTTTTTTAGTTTATGTTTTATTTTATATTTTTTTATAATTATCTGTTTTACGTTTCAAATAAATATTTAAAATTATTTAGGGCCTTTATCATTAACAGTTTAAACAATAGCAGTAATAATAAAAAAGTCTATATTGCAACACTTTACTGGCGTCTCACAGACGAGTGAAAAACAGTCTGTGAGACGAAAATCGTCGTGAGACGATTCGTTTGACGAAAACGTCAAAAAACGTCTCACAGGCGAGTAATGGTGGAAGGAATTTTGGCGCGTGTAACGACGGTTTAAGGATTATTAAGAGTCCATTCCAAAGAAAGTCCCGATTTGTTGCAAAACAACTCATGGTTTTTGAATTAGAATAACGCACCATCGCCCATGAGGAAATACCCAAATCGAGTATAGAAATTGTTTCGAAATTTGAATGAATAAATATTTTGTCTTTTATTTAAAGTCACCTTACTTTTTGATCACAGTAGTATTTTTTTCATTCACTAATGAACAGTATGAGAGAAACTTATGTCAACTATATAAATTCAATGTCAAAGTTAGTTTTATGGTATTAATATGTTTAAAAATTACGTCATGCCTTTTACAAACCCATAAAGTATTGCTTAGAAAAGAGCAACGCACAAGTACGCTAATTAAAAGCAAATATTTGAAGCGCAAAAAACATCTTGTAAACATTGTAATTTAACTATATTATCTGATAAATCTATGCTAATTATGAGTCATGTCGGTATTACCGTATTATTATTTAACAAACTTTAAATATCTATATTCACCACTCATATATTTTGTAATTTTATAAAACTGCATTCGAATTGTAAGAAATATTTTTGTTTAGTATATATTTTTAAGACATCGGTTTCATCTCAAATAAAACGATAGGCCTGTCGTTTATTTAGAAGATCTTTTCGCATACAAATGTAAGAAATATGTTTGCTTAATTTACATCTTCCGATCTTTTGTCCCATCTCAGGCAAAACGATAGTTTTATCGCCTTTTTCTTTGGTAAAGATGGTTTTTATCACATTGGACCAGATACCGACTACATTTCATTTTTCGCTAAAATTGACCCTGGGTTGTGTTGTGTTTATATTGAATATAAGTTCGCTTATTCTATTTAAAAGCTTCGATAACACTTAAGGGTAGTTAATCGCCAGATGTTTGATAATGGTGGGGCATCTTTAGAGATGGCTTCATTTTCAGTATTTGAAACCAACGTTTTCATTTATACTGTGAACAAGTAAAGTGTAGTGTCGTTCCCGAATAACTCCAAGGGTGAGTGTATCACTGAACACTTTGTTACCTATTAACTTTTATTAGCGGTGAGTTTGTCACTGAACACTTTAGTTTCTATCGATTTATATTAGTTTTGAGATATATTTAAAGCTCTATTATTTATATTTAATGTTTTCATTAATATTAAAAGATTACTATATAAGTGAATTTTTCACTGAACACTTTGTCTTCTATTGATTTTGACATTTCTGATAAGTATTTAAAGATTACTTCTGTTTCCCTTTCTCACAGAATGCTGTTCTGATTATTATCAAATATTGAAGTACAATTAAATTAAATCTGTTTTGCTTTTCTAGTATCTGGAGCGGGTACATCGACGCTCTCCCTTTGTACCCATTGCACACCTCAGTACTAGAGGTTACACCGTAGGGTGTAATTGGATAGTCCATTGTTTTGTTTAGTTCTTTGGGTGGGTATCTCGCGCGCTCTCCCTTGATACCCCGTTCATACCCGAAGCTGGCACTGTTGCGCGCTCTACCCTCAGTGTCAGGAACAGCACCCAGTTTGATAATTGTAGAAGTTATGTATGTGTATCATTGTAGAAGTTATGTAGAACATCTCTATTTGAATATATATTATGTTGATTGCTATCATGCATTATAAATGATGTTATAATAAGTATCTCTCGTTAAGAGTATGAACAGTCTAGTATTCAAAGATGATTTATATCGATCTGATAAATTTAAAGTAACAGATAGTAAACAGAGTATAGTTTGATCGATTCGGAGTGTTCAGGGTTACTTTTATTTTCCAGGTAACTAAAGCTGAAATGCTTGGAAGCCACCACCATGCTCGTCAAACTCATGTACCCAACTAGCCGCTCCGTTAGAGCAATTCTAGTTAAGCCATCCCAGTTAATATTAGGGAGATATGTATATCTATTTCTATATATATATATATATATATATATATATATATATATATATATATATATATATATATATATATATATATATATGTTTATAAAAAAATCCTTTTAATTTTTTTTGTTGTCCCATCGTTACAAAATGTTAATAAGAGTACATGGTTAAATTGATAGTGATATATTGGGTGGGGCAAGTATCGCCATTTTTTTGCGTAGTAATTGTAACAGTTTGGGTTTGGCTGTTGTGTAGTGCATACCTGTAAGTTTTATTATGGATAGATACACGCTAAAAAAACGCAGATAATTTGTTGTAATTGACATTAAAAAAATAATAATAATTAAACTCAAAGTGAATTTAGACGAAAATATTCTAATCGTCTGAAACCTCATAAAGGGACAATTTATCGTTTAGTCAAGCAAATTAAAGAATGCAGAGCCGTTGGGAATTGGCACCGCATCAGAGGTTGGATCATATTTTTTTAAGACGATAGTGGAATGGAAAATGCAGTTACACTCAACGATAGACGTTGTAGATATATAATTGAAAGTGCGAGGACTGGAAATTATGTGCTTCCAGGAATATGGTATTACAGCACACACCTCATGTGACACAATCAACATTTTGAAGTGTAATTTCCTTAATCGTTTAATTTCTCGAAATGTAAATTTATTATCGTCGTCTATATCTACTGGTTTGCCAGCTGTGGATTATTTTTATGGAGACTTTTGAAAGAAAAGTACCAAACCATATCACACCTCAAAGACAACAGCCGTGCTCAAACCGCTGTATTAATACCAAATATGTTGATAAAAGTTATGGAAAATGTGTCAAAAGGGGCACAAAGTTAAGACATCGGTTAATAAATCCATCTAGATCTAGATGGCGTCACTAATCCATTTAAGACATCTAGATGGCGATACTTACGAAACATCTTTACCACTGGTCGACTGTGCCAATTTTCAAACGTCATGTGTTAAAATTTCATGACAATCTGTCTACTAGTTTATGAGTTGTTGTGCTTTAATGACGCTGCTGTTGTTATTTTCAAAACAATGGAAAAACAAAATCGTGTGTTGATAGATAACTGCTTTTTGATGAATAAAAATAAAAATATCGTTGAAGCAAAATAATGGCTTGATAAACTTTATCCGGAGTCTGTCCCAATAAAATCAACCATTGGTATTGGTATGCTAAATTCAAACGTGGCCGGACGAGCACCGATGATACTGAACGCTCTGGACGTTCAAATGAGGTGGTTACACCAGACAACATCAGAAAAATTCACAAAATGATTTCACAAAACAGGACAATGATCGAAAGCTAAAAAGACGAAGGAGTGGTTGATGTATTAGGCTAATTGAAAAGTTCGCGTAACGATACCTATAGAGCAGTAAAAGAACTATATAATCTACTAAATTTTGAAATCTAATCCCTCTTCAAGTCGATCTGTCAATTTATTTGTACAAAAGAGCAGCTTAAAATAAACGTATCAGAGTTGCTTTTTAAAAAGGAAAATTTTGAAAATCGTGCAGGAATTAAATTCTTTGTAAAACAAGGATTAAAGGCAATGGACATTCATAGTGAAATGGTAAATGTATTATGGGAGTCTGCTCTTTCAAAAACAATGGTTTGTAAGTAGGCAGGTGAGTTTCAACGTGGTCGTACAAGCCTGGATGATGATCCTCGTGCTGGACGTCCAATAAGTACAACTACTGAACAAATAATTAATTCTGTACATGATATGGTTATGGATGACAGACAATTGACTTTGAGTG